>PVHY01002641.1:70718-122635 GCA_004024945.1 Uropsilus gracilis | reverse complement strand
TTTCTGTTTTTTTTTTTTTTTTTTTTTTTTTTTTTTTGAGACTAGGTCTCGCTATTTTTGCCCGTGAAACTGCAGGCTCTCATTGCCCAGGGTACCACGGACTCAAGCAATCCCTAGCCTCAGCTTCCAAGGTAGCTGGGATTACAGGCGCACACCACCACGCCCAGCTATTTTTTTTGGAACTAGGTCTCCCTACGGGCCCCAGGTAGGACTCGAACCATGATCCTTAGCCCCGGCTGCTTCATAGGCTGAAGCTTACAGGCATGAGCCACCGTGCCCGGCCTTAGACATTTTCTTTTCCTCGGGAATTCTTGATAAGCCATTTCTTTCTGATAGCCCAGGTGTTTTGGAGTAACTTTTGGTAATACAGATTTGAAATTATGTGGTGCAGAAAAATCTGGGGGAGGAGGATGACTATTTACATAGAACTCTTTGGGATTTTGTTTCACTATTTTCCCCTTTTGTTCTCCCTCGACTGGTTTTTGTATCTTCAGCAGTTCTTACATTTTGAAATGAACCGCTGCATTTATTTTAGCTGCAGCGTATTCCACATACAGCTTCCCAAGGCATCTCCTCAACTGATTTCTACTCCCACTGCCCACTGACATTTACACTTCCCGCTTCCCTTGAAACTCATAAAAGTGGTTATTTCTAGGACTTCATTGGTATAAGTAATAGAGTTCTTGTTAACATTGCAAATACTTATTATGATTAATATAAATTAAAATTATGCTATTATAACCTAGCTAATAAGTAACATACATAGTCATACTAGATACTTGTAAGCTGTTGTCATAGCTAGGGCTAAAAAGCTGAACAGAGTCACAGAGTTAAAAAAATATTGACGCAGGTTTGGCATGGTGTGGTGACAAAAGCAAGAAAGGGCACAGAATATTGGTGGGCAGTTCACTTTCCCTAGTAGCTCACTTTCTTCCACATCTCATCCCCTGATGAAACAAACCATGTGCCTCTGCTACCACCCTGCCCCCAACCCTGCAGTGTAGAGCAACACTGAGGATGCTTTTAAGGAGAATCTCCCATTTCCTCTACATATTGACAGAATTATTGTGCAACAACAGATTCCGGACCAAATCAATTAAAGAGTTATTTGAGTGCCTTCTGTGGGTGGAGTTGTATGCTGTGGGGGCTGGGCAGAGGTAGCGACTAGCCTTCACAGGAGAGTGTGTGTTCTGGTGTTGTGTTTTTGTTTTTAGACCAAGTTGAGTCCCACAGACCGTGAAGAGAAAGTGTCTTCTAAGCAGAAAACAAAAAGTCACTATTTGTTTGGCAACACCAGTGACTAATGAATCTAAGTAATGGCTTTAAGATCTCGAGGGCAGGAAGGATATGTGCTGCTGATTGTAGTATCATGAATCCCTAGAAGAGTACCTTGAATGTAATAGAACCCCAATAAATTCTTATAAACTAGATGGATGGATGCAGGAAATACTTCTGGAATTGCTTTACAGTTAGCACCTAACATACTATAAACTTGCCTTCTAGTTATACTCGCAATAATAGCTAACACTTCTTGACTGTATTAAGACCCTGACTATATGACCCATTTCATCCCAACAGAACTGGGTGAGGTAGGGCCTATCATTATTCTAAGATGCAGAGTTGATGGTCCAACGAGGTTAAGGAATAGGCCAGGCGTACGCTATAGCTGGTGGAACTTGAATTGGAAGGCAGATCAGTGGGGCTACCCATGCATGCTTTGAACCCTTTTTGCTTGAACATGCTCTTGAACTCTTTTGTTTGTGTGTACTGAACACATTATGAGCATTGAGGGGGAAGCCTGAAGAGTGAGGGGAGAGAAAGGAAGAAATAGGCTTTCACTTTACCTTGGGTAATGAGGTAATGAGTAATGAGTACACATGGGTAATGAGGATGGTAGATGGCATGTGGAGGACAGGAGAGAAGTTTAGAAATGACTTAGGGAGTTGAAAAACTGAACATCTGGCTGGGCATGGTGGCACATGCCTGTAGGTGGCAGCCTAGGAAGCCACGGCCAGGGCCAGGGATCGCAGTTCAAGTCCTGCTGGGGGCACGTAGCAAAACCTAGTCCCCCCAAAATAGCTGGGTGTGGTGGTGCACACCTGTAATCCCAGCTACCTGGGAAGTTGAGGCTGGAGATTGCTTGAGTCTGTGGTACCCCGGGCAACGTGAGCCTACAGTTCCATGGGCAAAAATAGCGAGACCTAGTCTCAAAAAAAAAAAAAAAAAAAAAAAAAAGAAAAAGAAAAACTGAACATTTTTCATAAGGTTCTATAATTGTGCTTTCACTATAAGTGCGTAATTTATTTGTGATAGTACACATCAGATGTTGATTAACTTGTTTTACTGAATAAAGCTTTTTTCTGCATTAAAAAACACTTCATGCTTATTAAGAAAATGATTTTGCACTGTACAGACCAAAGAGATAATTTCCCTTCCATTTGCTTCTAGAGATGTGGAAACTTCATATGATAATCACGGCTCACCACTGACAAACGATACACAGGGCCACTGCTGTAGAGTTCCTATTCAGCACTAGCAGTTAACCAGGTTTCTGTCATCTTCAGGACATGGTATTTGGGGGCACATCAGATGCCATTTCTCTTACGACAGATACGCTGGCTGCAGTTCTTGGTGACGTTATTTTCAAAAAATTCTGTTGCTGAAATTCAGAATGCTTCCTTTTGTCCCATATTTTTTTCAAATTACCTCAATTTTTAAGATTTGAAATTGATGCTAGAGATTTTTGTGAGCATTTCAGAGAACTCTGAATATTTTTATTTGATTTAGAAAATAGGTAAAAATGAAAGATCTTTCCTTGGCACCATGGTCATGCTTGCCTGGCAAAAATGCATTGGGCTGTCTCTTTTTCTTTATTTTTTGAGTTCTTGTGAGATTGGAATTCTCGTTCTTAAAATATTTGGTAGAATGACCAATGGAAACATCTGTGCTTGGAGTTTTCTTAGTGGGAAAATTTTGAGACTTTTAATGGTGTTATATCTATTCCAGGTTACTATTTCCTATTGGTTCCTTCTTGGTAGAATATAGTCTCCCCTCAAGGAATTTGCGTATTTTTATTTAAATTTTTCTAAACTATCGAATAAAGTTGTCTTTAAGCTCCTTTTTAAAAAAAAATATTTATAGCATCTTCAGTTATGTTGCTTTTTATATTAGTCTGTTGGTTCTTTGCTTACACTTGCTTTGCTCACTTGTCTCTTGCTTCTTCCCCCCTTCCCTCTCTTCCTCTACCCTGTCTTAATTTTGCCAGCATTCTCTTTCCAAAGAACCCCCTTAGTTTTGTTAATAACCTTTATTTTATGTCTTTTTTCTATATCATTATTTTATACTTTTGTTTTTACGGTGGCCTTTTTTTTGAAAATAATTTTTATTTTTTTATATTAAATAATTTATTTATATATAAATTTCACATTTTTGTAAGCCACGGGGTTCACCCACCACCTTCCCTCCCTGACCCTCTCCTGCCCCCACCACCCTCGCCTGCCCTAAGTTGTGTACTTCAGTTTGGTTGTTAGCTTGTTTTGACTTTTCCTCATGGCTGTTCTTCTTATTAGAGTTTATTTTTACTGTTCTTTTTCAAATTTTTTGAAGCATGTAAGTCATTAATGTGCATGTTTTTCTAACATGACACAACAGAACATTCTCTAGTTTATGCAGAAGGCAATAGGAGCTGCTACATTATTTCAAATACCATAAAACTTCTATTTGGAAACACATATTCAGCCTTGAGGAAACATAATCCAACCTTTACAATTGAAAACGGGTTTTTCAGGTGGTACCCAGTCTACAGTGAATTCTTCTTGATCTATATTCTCTTTTCAAGATGACTGATGGATCACCCATCATTCTGTCTTTTCTTGCCCATTTCGGAGTTGAGTACAACTTCCCTTCAGTGAAAAGACATGGTTTACTTTGACCAGAGGCGCAAGTCACAGCACATCATAAATGCTACATCCCATACTGATTTAACTTTGACCATATCTTATACACCATTTAGATCCTGCCCTTGGCAAAGCTCAAGAATGAGTTCTCAGAAATTTTGAAGTTGTACAATAACATTTAGAACCTGTTGATTTGTTTCACCTGATGGACTCAAAAAAAAACAGTTTACTTCCAAGGAGACAGATTCTGAGAATCTGCAGCCTGGAACAAAGAGCAGGCGTCTCACCATATAGTTAAATAACCTTGACACATACATCCCTTAGAACACGCTGGGTCTCTTTCTTGGCCTATAGAGGGAGGGTTTGAGGCTAGGTGAGTTCAAATTCCTTTTCATAAATAAGGTGCTTTGGTACTCTTTTCAGAGCTAAAAATAGATATTTGTGCATTAGATCTTCAAAGTCATCTACAAACTCCAGATAGAGTTGAGTCTAAGGCATTTGTATAGGAAAGAATCTCCTTATAGAAATTTAGTTGATCAGGGATAACATTTGTTTTTTTTAAAGCACTGCTTTTGGAGAGGAAACTAAGTTCAGAAATCAAATCTAGATTAATACTGAAAGTTTTTAAGACATAAATGTAAAATTTAGTAACTTCCAGGTAGTGCGTACACCCTTACACCCTTGTAACCAGCCCACATACTATTACTTGTACCTCAGAAACATCCTTGTGCCCACTTATAATTATTACACCCTCTTTCCCCTTCTGAGGGTAACCACTGTTCTGGCTTCTTACTCTGTTTATTAGGTTTGCCTGTTTCTGTTCCTCACATATACGGAATCATGAACTATGCATTCTTTCATGTTTAGCTTCTCTATCAAATATTGTGTTTCTGAGATTCATCAATATTGTTGTGTTTAGTAGTAGGAGACACTTGAATTTTTCTCCGGAGAGACATTGCTACATCTTTGCACAATTATATTAGCATTCTCATTTGAGTGACTCATTTGGGAGGGTCAGAAATATGCCATTATGAACAGAGAGGATAAAATGCTGAAGAGGAGATATAAATGAGAGGCATTTTTTGCAATTTATTAACATAGTATATTATCAATACGATTGACTTTAAGGATGTAAGCTGTCTTTTAAAGGACAAGAGTTCATCTTCTGTCCTAAGACCTTATTACACCACATCCAAGGGAAGACTCACCCCCTTTGATACTGCTGATGGTTATTAAATGACAGGATTTTTTTATTTCTCACTTAGATTGCCCACTTTTCCTGGAGACCAAGAAATCATGATTCTCCCATCTTTCCATGCTCTCATTCTCCTCCCCCTGCACTATCTTACTCTGTACATACTAGGTGCAAAACAGATATTTGTTGATGTGAAGAGCACAACTAGCATTTACGGTGCATTCACAGAGCCAGCTACTGTGTGCGATTTACTGTAGTAACACGATCAGGTTGGTGTCATTACCGCAACTTGCTTTAATGGAGAATCTTGGCCATTGGAAAGAACTGGTCCAAACTCACTAAGAATTTGTGTATGTGTGCACTAGCCATTGGGCTGGCTGAAGCTGCCATGGCGACTATTGGTGGGTTCCCCGGGGGCTGGAGCTCTGTCAGCTGACAACACAGCCTGGTTGTCCATTCATTGCTCTTGTGGTCTATGGGCAGTCCACTCAGTAGCCTCTCACTTCTGCTTCCCCCGGGGCCTGTGGGTGGGCTGTGATTTTTTCTGACTGGCTTCTACTTTCAGCATCCCATGGACTGCCCATCCTGAAGTTCTGCTGGCCAACTTTTCTGCCAGGAAGGAATGGAGAGTCTTAGCATTTGTTGTTTCCTCCGCATGCTGAGATTCCCCCCAACCCTCTCTCTGCCTCCATCAACATGCGTTGCTTCTAGTTCACTCCTCAGCTCTCACATCTCATCTGGCCTATATTGACCTTCAAAACATATTGTTGAACGAATACGTGGCTAGTAAATGGCACTTTATAATTCTAGTGCTGACAGAAAGTTTGCTTTTTATAAAATGTTGACTCTGCTCTCCTGACTATTGAAAATGCAAGCAGTAATAATAATATGTAATAAAGAGAAATGCAATGTACCCACCCCTTTACAGCATAAGACATAAATAGTGGTAAGATTGATGTTTTTCACTTTCTGTGACCCTTTCTGGTTCTTAGCATAGTCTTTAACCAGCCGTTATAGAGAATAATTGTACATAGTGTTTGTGCTCTTAAATGCCTTCTCTTGAGGATTGCATGTGTTGACATTTTCTATAAATCCACATGAACGACCTTAGCAATTTTAATACAATATAATATCCCAGGGTGGTCCTTGCATCATAAATGCTGCTGTTTTTTTGTAGCCTGTTTCTACGGGCTTTGCTGATTCTCTGGAATCAGAGTAATTCAAAGGAAGCCGAATTGCAGGTTGCTTTGGTTGAGAAGTTAACTTTTAGGGAGTTACTGTGCCTTGATTAGGGCAAGTGGCGATGATCTGTTTTCCCCTTATTTCATTCCAGGATGTTTTTCTCTGGTGGGCAGTGTGGCCATGCTGGCAGACCTGAAGAAATTTTACTGACATTCAAGATATTTCTTGTCATTATCTGTCTTCACGTTGTTCTGGTTACATCCCTGGAAGGTAAGGTACCTTTTCCCTTTGTTTTGTTTTGTTTCTTTCTCCCGTGTTTATTTCTATTTTTCCCCCAATGGTAGTAAAATGTAACATAAAACTTACTGTTTAAACCATTTTTCAGTGAACAATTAATTAGTCACAGTTTTATACAACCGCTACCTGTCCATTTGCAGAACATTTGCATCAGCTCAAATCAAAACTCTATAACCATTAAAGAATAACTCCCCTTTCACCCTCTCTCTGTCTAGTCCCCGGAAACCACTTTCTACTTTCTGTCACTGTGACGTTGCTGTTTATATTTCTCATATTAGTGGCTTCACACAATATCTATCTTTTTGCGATTGGTTCATTTCATGTAGCATAATGTTTTCAAGGTTCATCTGTGTTGTAGCCTGTTTCAGATTTGCAAATTGCATTTGCATTAAGGCTAATACTTCACTGTATGCTTGTACCACATATTGTTTATCTGCTCATCATTGATGGACATTTGGGTTTTTTCTACCTTGTCACTACTGTAAATACTACTTCTATGACCATTGGTATACAAGTATCTGTTTAAATCCCTGCTTTCAATTCTTTGGGGTCTATAACGAGGAGTGGAACCATTGAGTCATCTGGTAATATTTTGTTTAACTCTTTGAGGATATGCCCAACTATGCCCCACAATGGAAAAAAAATTGCAGTTTTTCTACATCCTCACTGATACTTGTTATTTTCTATTGCTTTGATAAGAGGTGTGAAATGATATCTCACTGTGGTTTTAATTTGCATTTCCTTAATGATTAATGGTGTTGATCATCTTTTCAGATGCTTACTACTGCTTTACCTTTGAGGAAATGTCTATTCAAATCTTTTGCTCACTTTTTTTTTTGAGAGTAGGTCTTGCTATTTTTGCCTGTGGAACCACAGGCTCTCGTTGCCCGGGGTACCACAGACTCAAGCAATCCCCAGCCTCAGCTTCCCAGGCAGCTGGGATGACAGGCGCGCACCACCACGCCCAGCTATTTTTTTGGAACTAGGTCTCGCTACGGGCCCCAGGCGGGACTCGAACTGCGATCCCTAGCCCCGGCCACTTCATAGGCTGAAGCTTACAGGCACGAGCCACTGTGCCCGGCCAGGAAGGCTTATTTCTTATGTTTACTTGTTTTTAAAAGTTTTCTACTTGAAGGTACTTCTTCATGGAAATTTAAGGGAGCTAGAGAATCAATCAAATGAAGACTATGGTTTTCAGGAAAGAAGAGTTTTAGAAGCTTATGAAATAAGGAGAAAAGGTACCAAGGAGGAGAGTAAAAAGGCCAGCAATCTAGGGGCTGCCCTACCTGTGGGTGCAACTACCTGTGGATATAATGGCCAGAAGAATACAGTACTATGCAAATGTGAGGACTACTCATTTGAAATATTAAGACATTATTAAGGACACAGAGACAAATAGCTTTCTTTCTTTCTTTCTTTTCTTTGTTTTTTTTGTTTTTTTTTTTTGAGACTAGGTCTCGCTATTTTTGCCTGTGGAACCGCTGGCTCACATTGCCCGGGGTACCACAGATCCAAGCAATCCCCAGCCTCAGCTTCCCAGGTAGCTGGGATTACAGGCGCATGCCACCATGCCCAGCTATTTTTTGGGGGACTAGGTGTCACTACGTGCCCCCGGTAGGACTCAAACCACAATCCCTGGTCCCCGCTGTGACTTCCTAGGCTGCCGCTTACAGGCATGCACCACCATGCCCAGCCAACCAAAAAAGCTTTTTTATTTAGTAGAGGGTGGCAGGACCAAGAGCTGAGCATATCTCTACTAGCAGCAAAGAACAACATAAAGAAACAAAACATATGCACACAACTGTTCTCTGATGCCATTCCTCTCTCTCTCACACACACAGAGGAGAACTTCCCAGAAGGCTAAAACACAATGACAGTCCAGAACTGTAGGCACCCAGCATATTGGTAATAAGTGAGGATACTTTACAAGACCTCCGAGCTAAATGAGTACCAGTGTTTACAATGTGCCAGGCCCTTCCATGCTTTACTTACACCTACTCTCTCAACCAGATCTGTGAAGGGAAGATCCTATTCTTAGCCTCAGTGTCTTGATCAAAAAACTTGACGCTCAAAGAGGTAAATAACTTGCCTAAGGTTGTTAGCCCCTCGGAAGTGACTGAGTTGAGATGTGTACCCTGTTCCTACTTTCGTAACCACCAAACCATGGCCCTCAAACTTGAGCATCATCAGAGTCTTCTGGAGAGCTTCTTAAAACACAGATTGCTGGGCCATCCCCAGAGCTTGTCATTTTGTAGGTCTAGGGCAGGACCTGAGAAGTGATGCTTCTAACAAGCTCCCTGGTTGATGTTGATGCAGCTGGTTCAGAGGCTACTTTGAGAAGTACCGGCTACACAAATAGCAGAAGACATCAGCAGGGAAAGCAAACTCCAGATATATATCATGGGATACAGATTCTGTTGCGGCCATGTGACATGTAATCTCTGCTCACACACATCATCTCCTTGGGGTAGTGAAACATCAGTGTGGGAATGCAGGGCAAAAATCAAATGTCCCCATTTGCTGATGAGTAAATGTTCCCAAGAACGTTAGTGGCAGAACCTAGACTAGATACTAGATTTTCAGTCTCACGTTTCAGTGCTTTTTCCACCACAGGGGTAGATGAGGCAGGAAAGTGGAACACAAGAGGAAAAAAGTCATCAAAATGAAAGCTGTTGGGTAGAAATAAGTCTTTTTGGAAAAAGTCTATTTTGAAATGATGAAAACAGGAGCAGGTAAACAGGAATGTGGATGACTATGAAACAAACATGAGTCAGGAAAACTTTATGGCCACTCAGGGTACTTACTTCTTGCTCTGGTTCTCTGGTAAACTGATTTCCTAAAGCTGCAGGTACAAAGTGTGACCTGATGATGATAACATCAGTGTTATTTGGAGCTTATTAAAAGTACAGAGTCATAGACCCACCCTAGACCCCCTGAATGGGAGGCCCTGAGGGCGGGACCCAGAGGCCTGTGTTTTAATCAGGCCTCTAGGTGATACTAACACAGGCCCAGCTATTTGTGTGATCTTTTGCCACTATCCAAATATGAACTTCTTCCTATTCAAAGTGGGTATCATACTGATTTCCCCACTGCCAGAAAGTAGAGCATTCATAGTGGGAGGTTATGTTTTTGTGCTTGGGAACCCTGTTAACATTAATTTTTATGGGATGGTTTTGAACATCCTGAGAGCCAAAATAGAACCTATGAAATCATAACCAAACAGAAACGTGCTACTTTCAGAAGGAAAGGGAAAACAGTAATGTGTTCCCCTAGTGGGCTCTTGTTAAGATTTGACATCTATTAAAAACTAACGAACCAACCTCCATGAAGCAAAAGTTTTTCTTCCCCCCCCACCTTTATCAATACACAGTTAACATATAACATTGTATATGCAAAGGTTTTTCTGATGAAGTGTTTAGGGACCTGGAAGGGGCTAAAGCGTTCATTATTGTCTTTCAGAACTTTTATAGGAAGAGTATTCATGTTGCTTAGTAGTCACTTACTATTTACCATGTACCAGCCACTGTTTTGAAAACGTTAACTCACTTTAAGCTCACTCAATAATTCCTTGAAGTAGGCAACATTATTAGCTCCATTTTACAGATGAGGAAACTGAGGTACACAGAAGGTAGACAGTTTGCCCTCAGTGCATCATTTCAGGTGCAATTCAGCATGTATTTCAGAGCTGCAATTCAAGCCCAGGTCACTGGACCTCAAAGTTGGGATGTCTGACCACCACTATTTTATCCTGTTTTGACATTCTTAGCCCAAGCCATGCTACACTTGGTTGCTTCGTGTCTGTCCACCTGTAGATTGAAAATAAAGGTGGAATCTGTTATTGAAGGAAGCATTAAATCACTTGAACAGGGTCATCCAGATGAATCCTAAGCACCATCTCCCTAAACAACTTTGGACTGAAGCAGACACTCTTCAGTTCAGGACAGCTTAGATCTGGTCTTTGATGAAGGCCAAGGTGACTGCCCTACTTCTGTTTGGCCAATATCTTGTGCGGTGATGAGTGCCTCCTAGGTGGCTAGCATCACTGACTGCTGAAAGAGTACCGTCTCTCACGTCAGAGAATTTGCACTGCAGTTGAAGGGACATGACTATGACATGTGAGAACAATAAAAGCTAGAACTAAGTCCTCAAGGCCTCTAAATGTGGACTGTGGCCAAATCTGTGGATTAGTCTAGTTCGAGGTTAAGCCACCTGTAGCAGATGCTATTGGTGCCCTGCCCTGTCCCCTTGGCTCACTCCAGAGTTCACCTACAGACAGTTTCTGTGTATGCTGATGGCGCCCACATCTCTTTGACTTAAGAATGACCTGTGCTTGTGGGAATGTTTGCTCCATACATGGGACAAGGCAGAAATGCTAGGGAGTTAACACCCTAAAATAACGAGGGATGGGAACTGGTGTGTTATATACAGCAGCTTCCTTATCTCTTGGTGGGATGATGCTGGGCTGTGTTCTGCCACCAGAGTTGCCCAGTTGGATTGTGCCCCAGTTGCCCATCATAATAACCCTCTCAGAAACCCATTACTAGCTTTACTCTCTTCCCTATCCTACTTCCCTACTCCCTCCCTCTGCTTCCTGGGCTCATTCCCATTGGCCAACACACATCTTCCAGGGTCCTCCGAACATCAAGACTTCTAGAAAACCTGCTCTGACCTCTTAGAAAGAATTCAGTTTCTCTTTTTGATGTTTTTTCCCCCCTCCTTATCCATATCTCTTTATATTTGCCACTTTGTAGCACATTCGTTTTGTGTTTCCTTTGCATCATGAGACATTTCAGTGCATTGACAGTGCTGGGGGAGAAGAGAGAGTAAAAGTTCAGAAAGGTAAGCGGGAACCTGATGGGAGGAAGTGAGCACTGAGGTCCTCCACTGGGGCCAGGCCCTTCTAGGTGTTTTATGTATATTGTCTCATTTAATCCTCACAAAAAAACGATTCATAATAGGAAGTTTCAGTCTCAGTCTGCAGATGAAGAAACTGAGTGTCAAAGAGATTAAGTCATTTGCCGGGAGTCACATAGCTCAGAGGATTCTCCACTGGAGTCGGCAGCTGTCCTGTGTGTATACAGCAGACTGCCCAGGGAACATCTAAAGATGGAAAGAATAAGACACAGAAGCTCAGGGAGAAGATGGAGGGGCCTGGGAAAAGTCATCAGAGAGCAGCCATTGCCACAGCTCTGGGAGGTTTGGGCTGCAAACGCAGTAGCTTCACCCTGGAAGCCTGAGAGATGACTCATATCTCTTGACAAGGAAGAAGAGGTAGGTCTGACACTCTCTTGTTAGGCCACCAGCCAACGGAGAGAACCCTTAGACCTTAACACTTGCAGTTGTGTAATTTGGTGACGTTTGATAGTTATTATCGGTGTTTGCTTTGGCAGGTAACTTACACTTACCTCTAGCCTCCTGGGCTGTGCCAAGGTCTCTTTTCTTTCTGTCTTTGAAGGAGGTCCTCTTTTAGGTACAACAATTCTATTTTCCAGAGGCGAGATGACATAATAGTGGAAGATGGTTATAATTTCATTCTTGCAGAGTTGTCTTCCCCATTTGGAAACAATTACACATTTGAGCCAGTTTGGTGATCTCATGAGCTATAATCCCCAGCTTACTCTCTCTGGGCTGGGTCTAGATCTTTCTGTGCTGCAGACATTTCCAGTGATATATTCCTCTATATAATTTCCCTTGTCCAGGGCTACACTATCCTGTTTCCTCTTACTCGCTCATGCTTTGCCCATCCCAGTCTTTGTTCTTTCTTGTATGGCCAATGTTAGGGGTGTAGGAGGTAGACTAATGCTCCCGAATGATAGGGAACTTGTCGGGAGTGACTTTGTCCTCCAATGCCAAACCCAGTGCTGGTCTCCTACTCTCTCAATTCCTTATCTATAACCATGAGACTATAGATGCTTCCATGTCACTAATCAGATATGCAGCCAATCTCACAAATCCCCCAGATTCCACTTCTGTCCCCCCAGATTCCACTTCTGTCCCCACAGGTGTGAAGTTACTTCTATTGAACCCTGGTGAGAAGAAGTGCTGAGGAAGAGTGATATGAGACTCTGGATAGGTTAAAGGGGAAACTGAAGGCGGAAGGCATTATGTCTCCTGGTGGGAATGCCTCACAGGGGCTTACATGTCAACATGGGGCAATGGCAGACGAGAAATGCTGGCAGTGTGCTTGAGCAGAGAGAAGTTAGAGATGGTGTTTGCTTCGAGCCTTTTTTGGCTCTTGTGTGGCAGGGTACTGATCTTAAACTGCCCTCCTGTTCCTAATAGGCTGCTGTGTGAGAGCCAGGAGCCAAGGATAGGGCAGCACAGATCATGCTGTAGACAACTTAGGCCAGCCTCCAGAAGGAGGAGGTGGCAGAGGCACTCAGCAGTGAGAGCAGAGGAAAGCTGGATCAGCAAGAAAGGAACCCTCAGGCTGGGGTGGGGTTCTGAGAGAATTGATCTTGGGATACACCCAATGTAGCCTTCAGCAGTAGATGCCAGCTGGAGACCCAGCCCCAAATAGGGCAATCTCTGGAAAGGTCTCCGAGAGTCCAAGAGTGAGACCATATGAGCTCACAGATCCAGACACCCTTTTTCTGCTCTTGGAAGGACATTAGCACCCTGTTCCCAACCCAGAAGCCATCTTCATTACCATGAGGAAGGGGAAGGAGAATAAAGATTGCACATTTATCCAAAAGACTAGAACTGACTAGAGACCATTTTAGAGCAAAAGAGAGAGCGACCTTAAGTCATTAGGTTTAAGGATCTCTTTGCTGTACTCTGGAATGGAGGCTCCAAAACAAGATGGAGTCATCAAGACTGAAGGGAACTCAGGAATTTTTTTTTTATTATTATTACCATTATCCATACATCAAAATTATGTCTGTAAATTTTAAATTAACTCTAAAATGAATATCTGTCAAACACTTTATAATATCCACTAGGGACTGTTGAAGGGCATCATCATAATCCTGAATTCCCTTCCTTGGGGTTTTATCTTAAGTAGCTAGTGAGCCCCTTAAGGGAAAGGGGCAACATCTTTTTTCTCTTTGTGTACTCCATAGTGTGGCACGTAGTAAGTGCTCAGTAAGCTCTAGGACTTGATTGGTTTGTGACTCCAGTCTAACATCTACAGATAGCCCACAGTGTGGTCCTTTCCCTTCAGCAAATATCACTAGCATTATCCTCCTCCAAACCCAGTGAGTTCTGACATGATATGTGCCACTCCTCTAAACTTTTGCACAGACATTGATAGAGTTAATTTGGCTAGAACTACTCTGGAATCCTGAATCTCTGCTCCATAAGATGCAGGGGCTCAGCTGATTGGCTGTTCGGATTCCTTCACTTATATCATGTGAGCTCAGTTACCCAGTAGGGGACAGTCTTCACATTCCTAGTTCATTATCCTGGGATTCTGGGGATCCTTGGAATTTGCTGTGAGCTGAGAAACAGTTCTGCAACTCCATTTTAAAGACTGCTGTCCTACTCAAAGTTTCTAATATAAAATTGGAAACAATGTAAAAATCATATTTTTCTAAACTATGCTTTTTTAAAGTGAGTAAATTTCAAAGACTTTGAAGGTTATGACAATGCCAATGAGTCTTTGGATTTCAAAATGGTAAAACGCTCCCAAAGTGGCATTTACTGATTGGTAAACCCCCCAGTTGCCCATGCTATCCTTGCCTCACCCTTCATGGAGAAACCCCACTTTTCTCTTGTCGAACTCACTAGTGACACTCATAGTACTGGATGTTACCAGCTGCAGCAACCACAATCCAACCGACAATTTCTCTTGGCCAACATGGCTTCTAAAGCGCCTTAGTAAACATCATTTCACCATGGCCCTGAGGTAGATGGAAGAGTTTGTATGACCCCCCACTTTGCTCAAAGTGAAACTCAAAGCAATGGACTAACTCACCAGGTTACCCAGAGCAGGAAATAGTACCATGATCCTGAAGGCATTTCTCCAGAACTCTCGTCTGTGCCAGCCTGCAAAAGCGCTAATTTGGGGCCAAACAAGTATTTTTTCCTCAAGATCTTGAACAGTGAGGACTTTAACCATGTGAACATCCTTCTAGACCAGGGTTGGCACACTTCGTGAGAGCCAGGTAATAAATATTTTAGGCTTTGTGGACCATATTGTCTCAAAAGCACCTATTCAAATCAGATATTGTAACTTGAAAACAGCCCTAGACAATAGATAAATGAATAGACATGGATTTACTCCAATAAGACTTATTTACACACCCTGTTGGTAAGCTGAATTTGGCCCATGGGCTGCAGTTTACATAGCCCTGATCTAGATAGAGCAGAAGTGGACAACCATTCTTTGCTTTTCTGTTGCTGACTGAGCCCTGAATGAGGTAAATCCTGATTCTTCTAAGCCAATCATGGAGTTGCTATTTCTTGCCAGTGTTTAATTTAGGAGTGGGGCATATGACCCACTTTTGTCCAATGCAGCACATGGGAGAATCTGCTGGTGACTTTCCAGGCAGTATCTTCTGTGTATAATGATGGTCTAAGAAAAACAATTTCCTCTTCTTCCTCTGAACTCAACACTTTCCTGTACAGTGAGCCACTAGGCACATGTGATTATTTAAATTTAAATTAATTAAAATTATATTAAATTAAAAATTGGCCCCCAGTTGCTCTTGCTACCTTTCAAGTGATCATAGTCACATGGTGCTTATGGCTGCCATACTGGACAGTGCAGCTGGAGACTATTTCATCATTGTAGAAAGTTCTAGAGCATAGTACAGTATCTGGATATTTTTTGTGTCTGAATTTGATATCTCCAAAAGGGGTAGCTTTGAAAACATCACGAGGGCCTAGCAAGTGCAAGAGGTAAATAAGCCGAGATTTCCATACTGTTGTGCCCCCAAACAGATAGTTCCCTGAGGGTGAAAGAATAGAGGGCAGAAAGGGCCTGCGTTGTCAGAGCTATCCCTGAGCTGCAGCATCATCCTCAGAACTGCCTGGTTTTCCACTTCATGCTAAGGGGCTAAATGAACATACTTTAACTGAGTATCTGGCTTACCCTGAAAGCTTTGTGATACTTAATTGGGTATCTGGCTTACCCCGAAAGCATTGTGATACTCAGTGACAAAGGCTTGCTTTGTGCCATGTTTTTATAAACACGTTATAAGTCACTTCAGTGATAATAGCTACAATCAGATAATCTGATTCCTAAATGAGGATCTGAGGTTTAGGACAGTTAGCATCACTTCCAAGGGCACCTAGTTGGGAAGTGGGTCTGTAACTGCTTCCTTAGTGTTTAGGCAGTGAAGAAGTTGAAAATGGTTTTTATACAATTTTGATTAAAACTTGATCATAGTCATTTATTCATTCAGGGATGGACTTATACCCCCAAAAGGCTGGATGAAAATAAGGAAAGGTCTGAAGAATACAAGTGCTGGTTCTACTGGTTTAACGATTTCCTTGAGAGGATGTACCATGGAAACAGAATTGATATGAGTGCACTGTAACTTCAAGGAAGTACTAAAAGCACATTGATCTTGGCAAGTCTCCTGTTCATTAGATCATGGTACTGTGAAAACCAGATAAACTAAGTATGCTATCATACTAATGTCTGGTCACACTAATGTCTGGATGGCCGCGTTAGTCTTGAACATCACCGTCTAATTTGACCTATAGCCTTTCCCTTTGCTTTCTCTTTAGCAGTGCACCCAATGTTAGCAAAAGTTACTTTTTTGTTTTTATATAACATTTTGTTAGTTTAAAGAGAAGAAAATGAAAAATATAAAATATGCAATGATCTTGTTTTGGTACCTAAACTACCTGATTGATTGAATGACAAAGACCTGAACACATAGCTGTATTGTGTTTCAACTACATAGACATTCTTGCCTTGTTCCTAATATAAACTATGATTTGTCATTACACCAATTTGGATTCATTATAAAGCCTCATAGATTTGGGGTCCTGGTGTACAGGCAGGAGGGAATGCATTTGCCTTAGAGAAGAAGTTTCAGTCATAGGATATTTTCAAAGCAGGCTTCTTAAACTTTCAATTGAGTTGCATTATACCTCCAGAATGGAAACTTGTCTGAAGTCTCTAGCTTGCTTTCAGTCCCTGCTAGAACCCAGAGCCTGGCACATAGTGAGACTTCAAAAATTGGGCTACATACTAAACTTTGGGCAAATTCCTTCATGCTTTTGAGTTTGCTTCCTCACAGACCTAGGGACTTGGGCTAGTATAGTATCTAGTCTTTTCCCTACTTATGACTTACTTTGCAATTCTTCCAGTGAACTCCAAATCCTAAAAGATACTACCCTATCTTTCAAATAATTCAAGTAAATAAATTTCCCCCATTTTTGGGTTGAGTAAAGACTGAATGTGACTGTATCAGGTGGTTTTTATCAGTAATAGAAAATCAGTATTGATATGATTCCAAACAAAGCAAGCACAACACTAATTTCCTCATATAGCCGACTGTAGAAAAATTTAAGTGACTATCTTTGTAAGTTTTCTAGATTTACAGTATTGCTCTAGGTCATTTTCAAGTCTTTGTCACCTTGAAATGTATCTCTAGGATCTTTAGTTTCTTGATGTTTCATGTAAAGAGATGGCACCTTATGCTCTTTCTGGGAGATGTCTTCCTTCCTGTGATCCTGAGCTATGGAAACTTGAATTAGTTAAACACAGTGTTGTAATAGGTAATCACAGTAATCAATCATTAAAACAGATAAAAATGTCTTAGATTGAATTTAGAAGAATGGAAGTCACGTATATTCAAATCTTGGAAAGAAACTATCTTCATGATTTTTTAAGGGCTCCTTTACAAATTACTGTACCACATTTTGGCATGAAGGAAAAAGAGCCCAGTTTATTTTATAAAGGCAAACTTTATCCAAGAAGAATGTAGTCTAGATTAATAATAATTACAGCCTATTGTTGGAACAGATACTTAATAAAGGTAATATAATTTCATTCAAAGTTCTCACCCCCATTTTATAGATAAGAAAATATAAGCAGAGGAGTGTTAGAAATTTACTGAAGGCTGAACCAGTTGTACCCAAGTCAGTTTCCCTCAAGAACCCAGTTTCTTAATCACATGATTCTTGGTGAAGAAGGCAAGTTCATTCATCCATTAGAAATAAATGGACATGTCCAGGAACACAGGTCCTCATCCAGGAAAAGAACATTGCCCCAGAAAAGAAAAGGAGGAGACAAATGGGCTAAACATTGACCAACAACTGGTAATAGGAGAGGAGTTGAAGGGGGGTGGGGGGTAGGGAAGGGGAGGGGGGACAACCATGCCTAGGGTGAGCAATAACTATACAAATATGATCTATGCATGAAAATAATAAAATTTAATGAAAAAAAAAATAGCAAGAACTAAGTGGACACAGGCATTTCATTCACATGGAGCAGATTACCAAATCAGAGTTAACTCATTAAAAGTGAAGAGTCCTGGACCAGACTTTCAAAGCTCAAGACATGCCAAAAACAATGTAAGGAGACAACATTAGAACAGGAGTCACCAACATACAAATGTCTAGGGGCCAGATAAGGGTCTCTTACCCAGAAATGCTACAGCAAAAGTTTATATGGCTTCAATATAGAGGCAACTCAAAACTATGACTTTTCCAATTAAGAGCGATATAGCAGGAATGGGCATAGTTCCACTCTTCCTTAGTGTTTTTACTAGTATGTAGCTGTTTATACACACAGTTCTTCAAGTGGGAGTCCCTGCTTTTAGGGGTCCTAGAAAAACCATGATGTTTGCTGGGAATAAAGACCAGAAAGTAAGTCACAGAGGAGGGATTCATATTCGGTCTGTCGAGATGACAGAAGAACAGTGTATTATATCTGATGCAGTATAAGAACTCAATAAATATTAGTCATTATCACTGTGGATGGCATGGTCCAGTAGATGTTTTTGTGATAACGGTGGCATTCTTTATCTGTGCTGCCCAATACAGTAGCCACCAACCACGTGTGGCTATGAGCACTTGAAAAATGACTGAGGAAAAGAATTTTTCATTTTATTTAACTTTAATTAATTAAATTTATTAACCACATGTGAATAGTGGGTATTAACTATAGGAACAGTACAGCTATAGACCTTTTAATATAATTGCTTTAGAATTTTTCTATTTTGTACCATGTCAGTCAGAATTCAATCACAGAAGGATAAGCTCTAGGGATGCCCACCCTGTCCCCCCCACCTGCACAAGAATTTGACTTTATATAACTGTGGGTGCTGGCTAAGCAGTTTCTATGCAGCTGTGATCTTCCTAACTGATCCTCAAACCTGGTGTCTATGTTATTCAGGCAAGGAAAAGAGGATGGGTGTAAGATGAGGCAGAGCAAGAATAGCTGGAACTCACGAACATGAATTATAACCACAAACTGGACTGAAACCCATCTCATTTCTTGTTGCCTGTGACCTTGGTGGCATGAATGGCCTGCAGAAGCCAGCCTTGAAGCACAAAATTAAAAGCACACCTGGTCTAAGTGTCAGAGAAGTGGGAGGATACAGGGGAAGGGGGAGCAATTGTGGGCTGGCAACCCCTTCATATTAATGGAGTGAGGCAACGGATAATTGCTAGTGTGTGTAAGCCACAAAATGGCTGCTGCTCTAGCTCTGCCTGATCTCCACAAAAAAAAAACAAAACAAAAAAACGCTCTCAAGTCCTACACTAATCAGCAATACATAGGGAATTCTGGGAAATGTAGTTTCACCTGACCATGCTGCTACATTACAAAACCACCACCTATACTAGAAAGCTATTGATCTCAATTTTGCATGTGTTCATATCTAAATAAAATATGCTAATATCTACCAAGCCTCTAGTTGTTTCTGCTCTGCATCTGGCTCAAGGATATTCTGAAGATCCTTAAAACCAGTAAAGGTGTTCCAGGTAGAGAGAGCAGCAAGTGCAAAGTCTGGCTTGAGGTAGAATTCCACTGTGTCTTGGAATGAACAGTGAACAGCACGGAGGCCAGTGGGGGGAGAGGAGTAGAGGGTTGCCTGTTCCACAGGAATGTGGGGCAATTCCATGATACCTCAGAGATGTGAGCCAGTGCAAGTATTCAGAGAAGGCCCCTCTGCCCCTCTCTACCCCCTCACCCCTGAAGCACTAAACTTCATTTACACTTGAGAAGAAGCTGTCAGCCTTGAGGGAGACTGCACACAAATTGAGGCCAACACATCAGAGACTCCATTTTCTGTGTTGGCCATCACCAGCAGCGTAGTTACTGTCTTTGTGCCTAACCTCAGGGATGCTGTAAAAGGGGGTCCCTTTTTCAGAGTTTATATTAAGGCTTTCATCCTTCCTAAAGAGCACTTTACTCTTGTTGGAGCAGGGCTGAGAGCTGGAGAGAAGTCAGTGGCTCTTTGCTTTTTTTGACCACAGTGCCAGATGCAAAGCAGGCTACTGTAATGGAGCTGGAGAACTAGGCCCAGATCCTGGTTCTGCTCTTTTGCTAGTTATTTTGGGCAAGTAACTTGACCTCCCTGTGCCTCAGTTTCTTCATTGGTAAAATGGGAATAACTTCCCTTGTATGGTTGTTATGAGGAACAAATGAATTTATATTTACAGTGTGCCTGGTCATGGTAATGCTACATTAATGCTTCTTAATCTAAAATAGAATCCCTTTTTGGACTGTCTCAGAAAAAAAAAAACACAAATGCATGACTATAGATACAAATTTGCATTCTATTTCAGGGAATTCAGACACTCCGAAGTACACATCCTACACCCTTGTGGGAGGGGTGGTTCGTAACCTCCTGAGAGAGCCAAGATTAGTTCTGGAAGAATAGTCAAGGAGTGGGGTGGGTGATACCATCTGAGGGTAGGAAAACAGCAAGACCAAGGGGCTGGGGGACCAAAGAGCACATTTACCCCCTCATTTTGGCCAAGGTTTACCTTGAATTACCAGTCGTTTGCCCTTTGGGAAGTTCCATCAGCTTGGACTGAAGTTTTCTTTAATGATACCATTATTAACCGCTTAATAGAAACGTTATGTCAGAGTACTTATTAAGCAGTATGACGTGAGATGGTTACGGCTCAAGTAAACACACTTCAGCTGTGCCAAAGTAGAAATGTTTTCATTCATTTTGTTAGTTACGTAGTAAAATCTGAAAATACAGTTCTTGGAAGAGGATTTGTTGTCACAAGCCCTGAAGAGCCAATTTAACAACAAAACAATATTATTTGTTTGGGATTCCCATATAAGAGAGAGTTGAGGCGTGGCGCCCTTGTTTTGAATCATCTCTCTATGGACAATAATTCAATCCAGAGGAGGACTGCCACCAGATTACAAGTTTCAGTTGGGTCTAAAATATTCATGCGGGGGGAGGGGGAGAGGCAGTCATTCTTTTTAGACCCACTACTAGAAGATTAAGCCTTTATTGTCCAACTTGAGGGTAAATGTAAAAAGAAAAAAACAAAAACAAAAACAAACAAACAAAAAAACCTATAAAATAAGGTTCACAGTTCACAGGCCAGATGGGCTCATGCGGTTAAAATAAAACAAACTCCAACGTGCCTTCATTGCCTCCAACAAACTAAAAACAAAATCTAACATTAAAATCCTCTAAAAATATAATAGCTTCTGTCCCTCCAAAAATAGTTACCTATAAAAATCCCTTTTAACAAAAATAGTAACCACCTATAAGCTATCCCCCTGCCCCCAATTACCTCTCAAAAATTAATATATTAACCAATTTTATTACCCCCGTACCATTGCCCTCCTTTAAAATACATCCTAAATTATACCTGCCTAAGCCACTTTTTTCTTTATCAAAAACCTTTATAAAAATTTATAAAATCATTAAAATTTACTAAATAATACTTACTTTCATTCAACCCAGCCTCTATAGTTACATCCATCTCTCTCATCTATCCTCTCTTATACCCTATATTCAGCTCTCAATAGAATGTGTTAGAGGTAAATACTTACTAGTATTCCCACAGGCACAGTTTTCAGACAAGCAACCTTCTCACATTTTAGTTATTACATGCCCCACCATGTCAAAAAGCGGAGAGAAAAAAGAAAACTTCAGAAACAACCAGACATGACCTTGTATGACTTGGGTACAGGTAGTTTGTTTGGGAGGTGATCCCAGGAATCTGGAGTGAGGGAGTGAGGGAGAGGGCATTCGGAAAAAGGGCAAAGTCAATACAGGCTATGTTATTGAAGTTACTGCTGTAGGCAGCGAGGGTTCTCGACTGCTGAATTTTATGTGCCTTGTGATGTGGATTTGAATGGAGATTTTAGCACATGTTTGGAAGATCTGTTAAGTAATCTAGCTGCTGTGATTGGCAGTTACTCCAGCCTTCAGATTTTAAATAAACGCTGTCCAAGAAGTATCCTCAAGTCTTTCCTTCATGGACTCCATTGTTCCATTCCCCATCTTCTACTCTACTTTGTATCACAGGGACCTGACCCCTTGGCAGTATTTGTGTTCAATTTCTGCTCTTGAATGACCTGTAATAGACTCCTGACTCACCCTTGGCTGACAGAGACCACTTAATATTGTCATTGGTCAGTCCACAAATATTTTTTAGCACCTACCAGGTACAATCCAGTGGACTAACTTCTTAGAGGATAATAAGTAAAATATCAAATAGTTTAGGATCTAGTTGTGGAAGGAATACAGTGGAAGAGTCAAATTACAGTGTTCGATGATATATGTCCAAATGTCAAGTGAGTGGTTAGTCGATGAATAGTTTCAGATACAAAGAGAGTCATCATCAGCTGCTACAACCATGGCAGCATGCTTTTGAGGGTCAGAGAGCAGATGTAAAGGAGTATTTCTAAAACTTCCAGCATTGGGAAAGTGAAGATTTGGAATTTTATTTGAAATCTGCTGATTTTTATGTTAGTGATGCAAACTTTCAAAAACATCAGTGTAGTTCCTACTGTTGGCCAAGGTAGAACTTGTCTGGGAGCCGAACTGGGATTATTGGCCAATGGTGTATATTTAGTGGATGACTTACTGCACTGGGAAAGAAAAGAAGTTGGATGCAAAGAACCTTACAATCCCTTCTAATGAGAAGTTTTTCTGGGCTTCTAGTCTTTCACACATGGATAAGGTAACTAAAGCCTGGGATGATAAGGGTGTAGCAGGAATAGGGGAAAAGGTCAGATGAGAGTGATATTGGGAGATGTTAATAATATCTTGCATTTATGTACTAGTTTATGGTCTATAGAGTTTGTCATTGAAAGTAGTATAGCATAGAAGCTCACAGGGTAGGTTCTGAAGTCAGAAAGTATAGGGTAGGTCCTGAACAAGTCACCAAACTTTGCTGAACCTCCATTTCTCAAGGACTAAAAAGGATAGGTGCTAATTAGCTCACACATCTCATAGAGTTGTTGACTGACTAAGTAATAAAATGTGTATAAAGCCTTTAGTAAGGCTTAAGCCTGGCAAATACATCTTCTCTCTTTAAATTATTGCAAAAGCCCTATGTTACAATGAGCAAAATGCCAGGATGGCCTACTATCTATGGGAGGTGGAAGGTGGGGAGTAGGAAGGAATCAGGAGCAGTGGCCAGAGAGCAGACATTTGGCTCATAACTCAACTCTATTGCTGACACTAACACTAACACTGGGCGTCTAGGCCCTTCACTTAATGCCTATAGCATTTTTCTTCATAAAGAGTGGCTGTTTGCAACTCATATTTTCCATAATTTAAAGTTGGATTTCAGAGTATAGTAGAAAGAATAATGGCTCCCCTCAAATGCCCAAGTCCTGATGTCTGGGATCTGTAAAGGTGTTACCTTACTTGGTGAAAGAACTTGTAGGAGTAATTTAAGAACTATGAGAGGGGAGATTATTATGAAGTATGTAGTGAATCGGTCTAATCATGTGAGCTCTTGAAAAGAGCTTTTAAAAAAGTAGAAGAGGAAGGCAGAAGAGTGAGTCAGAGGGATGCTGCCTTAGAAGGGTTCCCCAACCCCATCCCATCCCACTGTTGCTGGCTTTGGAGATGGAAGAATAGGGTGTGAGTCAAGAAATGTGGGTGGCTTCTACAATCTGGGAGCAGCCCTCAATTTACAGCCAGCAACAAAACAAGGACCTCCATCTTACAACCACAAGGAATTGAATTCTGCCAATAACCCAAATAAGCAGGATACAGATTCTCCCTTAGAGCCTCCAGAAAGGAATGCGGCCTGTCAACACCTTGAAATTGGTCTGATGAGACCTGTACTGGACTTCAAAATGACAGAACTCTAACATAACAAAATTGTGTTGTCTTAAACCACTAAGTTGATGATAATTTGTTACAGCAGCAACAGGAAACTAATACACTAAAGTTTCCAGCTTAAATTATTGGCGGTGTTACCAGCAATACTATTAAATTCAAGAACTGATCATCAAGTATAGAAATAACGTGGGGTAGTGAAGGATGAATTCTTAGATATGTGGAGTTGAAGAGGCAACGACATGGGTATTCACACAGCTGTGGTCAGACTACACTTAGCCATGTAGAGCTTGGGAGGTGGTGGCAATAAATCTGAAAGAAAGTGCCAGTGAGGTGACGTGGGGAAAGTCTCCATCAAGGGGGCCAGTTTCTTGAGTTTTCTAGTTCCCATTTGGCTTCTGTTCTAGGAATATGCATGCCAATCTTCTGCTCACCATAATTGGAATATATGGACTTTATTTTTTAAAAAAATCACTAGGGAGTCATACTGAGTAAATTTTATAGACAGATCACAATAATTTTATTTACTGACTTAAATCAAGACTTCAACAAATGAATAATGCTTTAAAATGTGTTCTTTGTAGGTTTCCAAAGGAAAATCTGAAAATTTTAAATGGTTTTCCTTTCTTTGTTTATGAATCTTTTTAACAATGGAAATGTTTTGTCTCCATAGAGTGACATGGAACTCAAATAGATGACTCACTGAAAATGACGACCACCTCTTTGATTATAACAAATGGGAAGTGAGTTAGGAGAGAACCCAAGAGAAACAGAGTTAATACTCAGGAAAATGTAAGGTTGATGGGGATGTCTTTATGCTGGACCAGAAGGAAAGAGTGGAGCATCATAATGAGAGGCAGAAAAAGTGAATAAATTGTTAATCACTGAGCAATTGAACCCTTAGAAAAAAAGAAATGCCAGAAGAAAAAAAGTGGACAATAACAATTAAAACTTCTTTTATCTACCAGATTCCCTCCCTTCATCTGTGTAGACTGCTCCTGGGAGCCCTGTAGACTCCATGATGGAAGAGACCAGAATTATAAGCTGAGCTGGTCTAGCCCTTGAACTACATTTTGATCAAGTTTTACCTCTTGATTGGGAGCCCATGCCTATCTACCCTCTACACCCAGAGATGGCCAAGCAATTTTGTGGGTTTTCCGGGAAACTGCCTACTCTTCTATGACTTTCCTACTTCCCTTGAGTTTTATATTTCCTTTGAGTTTTTTATTTCCTTTAACATCTAAGAAAGAGGTGAAACTCAAATTAGCCATCTTCCCTGTGGCTATACAGCTCTCATCAAAGGATTTAGCAGCAGAGAAAATTGGAACTATTGGTGGCTATGTCATCTGCTGGGAAAAGTTGTAAAGAAAGCCTCTGTTGTCCTTAAGCATCATTCTCCATCATTCTTCCTTCGTACTCAACTCTTTTTCAGCACCTTCATGTGGTTTCCTGCCATTGCCACACTCCACCTCATTGATAATTGTCATTCTCATTGTAGCCCCTGTAGCAATATTGATTCTTCCAGAGCTTTCTCACTTTGCCTAGAAATGGTAGGCCTTTGTACATGAGCAGAGGAATTCAGCCAATTAGAATTAATTCGCACTAAGGTGTGAATAAATGGTTGCCTCTTAGCAGTCCTAAGAAGTTTTGTTTTTGTTTTTGTTTTTCAGACTAGGTCTTGCTATTTTTGCCCATGGAACCACAGGCTCCGGAGGTTCACATTGCCCAGGGTACCAAAGACTCAAGCAATCCCCAGCTTCAGCTTCCCAGGTAGCTGGGATTATAGGCGCGTGCCACCATGCCCAGCTATGTATTTTTAGAACAAGGTCTTGCTACATGCCCCGGCAGGACTTAAACCACGATCCCAGGTCCCTGCCATGGCTTCCTAGGCTGCCGCTTACAGGCATGTGCCACCATGCCCGGCCCAAGAATATTTTAAAAATTAAAGTCCTATTGACTCAACAGATTCTTTGGTGGAATATTAAAATAGCAAAAGTGATATATTGAAGGATAAAGAATAAGAAAGAGGCAATTACAATTAAATTAGAGCATGGATGCACTAACCACTCTACACATTTACCTTGTTGGTTGCAGGATAACTGAGAACTGAAGTACTCTTTCAGTCCTGCTTTTAAGCAGGATTGTGTTTTAATTATCTTTGAAAATAATCATTACCCTACCACTGTTTAAGGAAAATAGACTCCTGGAAGATCCTGTGTATGTTTCACTGTGCAATTTTTAGTTTCCAGACATACTTACTTTTCCCTTTTAATTGTACCTCAAGATACCACTATGGAAATAACCATTTCTTTTTAATTAAAAAATAAATTAAAATTTATAAGATATCATGTGGGTAAGATTTTGGAAAAATAATATTCTCATGTATATTAGAGTATACATTGTATACAGAAGGGTAAAAATTGGTTCAAGTTTTCTGTAGGGCATTTTGGCATTCAAAATTCATGGGATTTCTGAAGGAAAAAGCTATGGACATATGCAGAAATTTAGTCAAAAGAACTTAGTGCAGTGCTGTTTGTAATTTGAAATTGTACACATCAAAATACCCATCAAAAAGAAATTTTGTTATATAAATTAATGACACATCCAACCAATGAGATGCTATGCATTCATCACAAATGGAGTTGTGGAAAACTGTTCACTGATACAGTGTAATGTTCAGAATGTCATGAGAAAATCAGGTTAGAAATAGTTTATGTAATATAATCCTTTTTATCACACAGAAATACATAAACATCTGTTTACATATGTAAATATACAAGTATACATAGAGAAGAGAATATTTGCTAAAATGGTAATGTCATTTATCTCTGGGTGGTGAATGTATAGGTCATTTTAATTTTCTTCTTTTTGTTTATTTGTAATTTCTAAATTTTCTCCATTAAGTGTGTTTTATTTATCATAGAAAAATAGAATCATTTTTAAGAAATCTGAGCAGCCTCCCCAAAATAAATAACATAGCAGTTCATACTTCCAGAGGCATCTAATCTATTTTAACTCTAATCTATTTTGACTGAAATGGCTTACTGTATAAAGTCTGTGCTAGCAGGTATAAAAGAAATCAGTTAAGGGAAGTTTAATTTATGTAGCTGTATACATTTTCTTTAATAAATTCTAATGAGTATTAGCCAACAACTAAAGTTCTTGGTCATCATTTAAAAAATATACTAAATCATTATGTGACAAAATATATAGAACACTGTCAGCAGTTAAAAACTGGAAGACCTGCTTCACCAGAGAGGTCTTGGTAGAGAATCGGGACATAATTGAGGCTACTGGAAATAATAGATTAACATACTGCCCTCTTTTGGTAGCTATTTGCAATGGCTCTTCCATTTTCTCCCAGTCAAGATGCTAATCTACAAATTCATACATAAATGAAATTGATTTACAAACACCTTTTTTTTTCTCTCAACAGAAAATGCTGATAATTCCAGTGTGTTATCACCATCTGGTAAGATTGCTATTTCATGACTTGGGAGAAATCTGGAAAATATTCTAAAAGTTCTATAATATATGAATGTGATGCTAAAATATGACAGGTAGTCAAATACAAAATTGTTTTCTTCCATGAAGCTTAATTAAATTGTTATTCAACCTTAATTAAATTGAAAATAAAGCGTAAACAGACAAAAGGACAGGCATAGTGAGTCCACCCCCCACCTACATTCTCTCTCTCTCTCTTTCTCTCTCTCTCTCTCTCTCTCTCTCTCTCTCTCTCTCTCTCTCTCTCTCTTTCTCTCACTCTGTTGGACAAAGCCAGGGAATAAATTGTGGGTTTTTATTACAGTAACTTAAAATTCTTCAACATTATTTTTAGTATCCTATTCACAATTCTTCTGAAGAGTATCAAGAACATAAATATGCCCAATGCTTTTATATTTGAGGGATGAGATATTCTCTAAAATATTATCCCTCACTACCCCACTGTATGAAAAGTTTTCAAAATACTTCTAAGGCCTTAATACTCATGGAAACGAGAAGGCAAGTAAAGAGAAATATATCACTAGGAGCTCTCTAGGCAGGAATCAGGAGAACTGGTATTTGAGACTTCACTGGAATCGGACCTTTGGGATAAAGTGTCTCACACCCATCTCTTAGTTGATGAAGTAGTGAAGCTTGGAGCAACTGAGAAACTTGTCTAAGGTCACACAGCTTCTTGCCCCACAGAGCACAGAGGCAGCATGTGGCTTCTGACTCTTACTTCTGTATTCTTTCTGGTATACTCTGTGTTCCAGAACAGTCTTTTATGGTAAGCAGTGAGTCAGCTCTCATGCTGTCCTTAACTTGGGTGAAAATGAGCTTCTACTGTTATTAGTTAGTTCACTTCAATAAAGTTTATGATAGTAGCCATGACTTCTTGTGCATATGCTACATGCCTCATGCTTGGGAATCTACAGACATTCTTCTTTCAGTCTTGTAATGTAGGAATCTGCATATCATGTTATTGAAGAGGAAATTAAGGCACAGAAAGGGTAAACCTTGATCATACTGGTATATTCTCTGGAGCCAGACTAGTTGGATTTGAACTTGGCCACCATAGTCTCACCCTGTTACTGTGTGGCTTTGAACAAGTTCTTTCACCTTTGTGTGCCTCAGTTTCTTTATTGTGTAAGTTGGGAAGGATAATAGTACTTTCTTCAGAGGGTAATGAGAAAACACATGTCTGACTTAGAGTAAATGTCCAATGGGTATTAACAATCTCTGTTATGAAGCCGGGCACGGTGGCTCGTGTCTATAAGTTTCAGCCTATGAAGCGGCTGGGGCTAGGGATCGCGGTTCCAGTCCCGCTCAGGGCAACACAGCAAGACCTAGTCCCAAAAAATAGCTGGGCGTGGTGGCGAGTGCCTGTAATCCCAACTACCTGGGAAGCTGAGGCTGAGGATCGCTTGAGTCAGTGGTACCCCGGGCAACATGAGCCTGCAGTTCCATGGGCAAAACTAGTGAGACCTAGTCTCAAAAAAAAGAAAAAAAAAAAAAGAAACCAAAACAACAGTCTCTGTTATGAGTTATTAAGTAATGGGGCAAAGTCAAACCCAGGACTGCATGTCTTCAAAGCCCAAGTTCTTTTGCTGTTTGAATTTGTTCCCCCCAACAGTCGTTAAGAGTCTAGGGTGGAATTAACCACTATAATTTTCTCCTAGTATAGTAGCTTTCATCAGACTTAATCATGATGATGTTTTTACAAAATCCTGTTTGCGTGGAATGGGGAGTAGGGCTTTGTGGGGCACACACTAGTTCCAGTTAAAGACTGGGTTTTGGGTACCCTGGGAGTGTGGGGTTAGCTGCACAAACTAGAGGGTAAGAGCCCATGTACTTCCAGGGACAGATGGGCAGCTATGCCCATAGGTCTCTTCTTTGGATGGCATTATGATTCAGCAATATTCAGAAGAATTAAGTCATTAATTAAAACCCACCTTTGATCAATCAGCATGTTTTGCCCTATGAGCAAAGGATTCCACATCCATGCTTTTGAATCTTAGTGCTCAAGAACTATCTTCTCAAGAAACATCCTTGGCAATTTGAAAAAAAAAGTAGTAAATGACAACGTGTGGAAGCAATAATGTAGGACAGACTGGGTGTGTGTGTTTCAGCCAACGCATGAGCGGTTTAAAACACACAGGCCAGCCAAGCGCCCTGACACACCCAAATGTCCTTACCGGCTGAATACCAGGCCCCCTACTGCACAACTTGTTTTAGCTGTAAAATGTTTGTGTTTACTTTTACTGTTTATGTGGTGGTTAAGCCATTGGATCTTTTTAGTGTTTAAACATGCAAAATGTGTATAGTTGATCTCAGCATAAGTGAAGTTTTTCCATAGGATATTTACAATTAAATTGATTGTCTTAATAGCAGCTATATTTAAAAATAAGTTAGAGGAAATTGTTGTAGGCAGTACAGTATTGAGTGGCAGACTGTTTGTTTTTTAATCCTAAATTTGCCATGGGAAGAGCTACCAGGTATCATTACAGCAGAATGAAGTCCACATGCCAAAGCTGTATAAAACATATAGTCATGTTTCATAAATGTAGTTCAACAAGTTATTTAAAGTGTAAAATGCTTTCCAGAACTCTCTGAATGAAAAAATTTGAAAGTAGTATGTTTTACATGTTAGTGTAGTTCCTAAACTTATTTTCGTAATATTCCGGAACAGGTTTTGTGATCATGAGCTTCACTCTCTTCATCTGTAAAATGAGAGAGTGGCACTCATTTTGTCTCTTGGGTTCTTTCTCTACAACTTTACAATTAAGCTATTCACTGGGTGAATCTGAGAGCTGTAGATTTAAACTACACATTGGTCTGATAGCATGTTTCCTACTTCATAATTTTATCTCAAAAGTTCTAATGCCTTTTTTAAAACTAAAAAACAAACAAAAATTAAAAACAAAAAAACTGTTTCAAAGAAAAATAAAAGTTTAAAATTAATTCTTTGAAACAATTTTTTTGTTGTTTGTTGTTTTGTTTTGTTTTGTTCCCTCTTGCAGCTGAATCGTCATCTGATGTTGGTTTTGTCTCCTACTCCAGTGGTACTCCAGGCAAGATTTTGAAAAAAATTTAAACCTAGATTTAGTCCAATGTTAAGTTTTTAATTTAATCATACTATACCTTTGTATTGTTTTTCCCCTCGGGACAAAAGAGGTTGAAACTACAAGCCTCAATGGTAAGGATTTTTCTGAAGCAAGTGAAAATTGATAACCCTTAATATAAGTAAAATGAATCAAGTTTAAGGTTTCCATATTCAAATAACCAAAACATCATCATCAACAAAAAGCCACCACATAAACACATACACACACACACACACCTGCCAACTCTAGAGAGTTATCCAAACTTTCTGGTTAAATGACAAAATTCTTATTATCATAGAGGAAGATAACCCTCTACCACTGTAACTCTCTTTATGTAAAAGAAAAGAAATACCAATCACTTTTTGGCCATCCTGTTACACTTGCTTTCGAGCACAAGGCCTAAACAATTTAAATGACAGATTGTGCAAATGCAAAAAGCACGTCTAGTGATTTTAATATGATTTGGCAAGAATTTGGAGGCACATGGTGTACAAATGCAGCCTTTTTACAGATGATTTTAACAATTTCTAAATAGTATGAAGTGAAAAAGAACCTGGCTCCTTCATCTTGCTAGGGAAAGGGCAAAGAACTGGGTTATATTCAGGGAAGCAGGCAGGAGAACACATTCTGTTCCCCTCTGGGTAGACAGCCTTCCAGCTCCATGCACTCAGAACCCAGCACTTCACAATCCCTTTGCTAAAATAAAATCTCACCGTGCAGTCGGTGGTTAAGTTGCTAAACAGTCATAGAGGGAGCTCACACTGCTCGAAACTTGTTTAAATTCATATTTGGTCCAACGTGAAGGGCCAAACATTATCATTCTTATGTGCAATTACTTTTTTACAGTGAAAGAACATTTTCAAAATAGTTTTGGCAGTAGTTTCTGGAAACCATTTTGTTTTTTTAGGTGTGATAATGTAATACAGGCCTTTTTTATACCTAAGATTTCATCCAGAATAATAAATTAAAAAATGATTTTCATTTAAAGAGATACCAATTGGATAGATTTTAAATTAACTCTTTCAGTGAGACATGACCAAAATGAGATTTTTCTAAAAGTTACTTGAATATAATGTTTAAGAACTCCAAATTTAAACTAGAATTATTTAAAGATTGCTTTATAAGAGTATATCATTAGGTAAAAATGTATTAAACATTCACAGAAGTATAAATGCCTTGCATTAATTTTTGTTTTTATTTTTTATTGGTTTTATTTATTTATTTTTATTATTAAATAATTTATATATATATATATATTTCACAGCTTTGTAATCCCTGGGGGTCACTCACTAATTTCGTTATATTTTTGATAGTACACAAGAGATTTGTGTACTTATGTACTATTATAATAATGGGGAAAAGGGATATATTATACATCATACATGACTTTGTTTAAATATAATGATTATAGAAGTGCTGCTATTTTCTAAACATATGACTTGTGGTTATGTTATGTAGTGAAAACTTTCCTGTCTTGTGTCCAGGAAACACATTTTGAATGAATTAACACTTGCTCAGAGATGGAGAATAGTGGTGAGGGGGTGGGCAGGAAAAACATTTACTAGTGTCAGTTGGATTTTGCAAAATTTCTAACTTCTCTAGGATTCTGGGAAAAGTAAAATGTTTAAGGGACCTAGAAAGACATGTGTTTGTTAACTATGCCAATATTAGGTGACTAATTTTTGTTATTTTATTTCAGATGCTACTTCTAGTGTATTATCTACTTTAAACAAAACAGGTAAGTTATTTCTAAATATACTCATCTTCCTGGCTTCTTGAGTTTCTCACTTGTTTTGTCTACTAGGTTGCCTACTTCCTGTACCTTTAGCTGTCAATTTATTACCCATTTTACTTTGACATTGAACTCTTCATCTGGTGTCATTACATACTTGAAATTCCAAACTGTTACATCTGTAGCACTCCATTTAAAATGTTAATAATAATACACGTTAGCTCAAAAAAATGAAGAGTATAAAAATACACAAAGAATAAAATAGAAAACATCTTTAAAGTTACATCTCTAAGACTATTACTGTAATAATTTGGTATATTTCCAATCAGTATTATATATTTCATTCACATATTTGTATATGTAATAAAATAGTCACAGGTTTTTACATCTTGCTCTTTGACTTCATATTAAATTATAAATATTTTTCAGTGTCTCTTAGTATTACTAACGTAACATTCCACTGTGTACACATATTGAACATTAAAATTGCTTCTACTTTTCTAATAGAAATTGTTGCAGTAAATATTCTTAAAACACTATCTTTGCACTCATCTCTGATTTCTATAGGTTGTAATCCAAGGACTGGGTTTAGTGGGTCAGCATTGTGAATATGTTAAGGTCCTTGATGCCTACTTCCCAGTTACATTCTAGAAAGGCTGTAACAAGCAGCATTCCCACCAGCGTAGATGAGAATGTACGTCATTGTACTTCTGTTGAAAGCCAAGGCTACATCATACATTACTAAATCTTTCAATTCCTTATTTTTTTTTTGCATTCTTGATTATTAGTGATGTTGAACATTTACCTCTATAGTCTCTTTTGTTACTAGAATCAGAAGTTCATTTCACTGTTGTGTTTGTTTGTTCTGGTAAGGACAGTGTCAGAGCAGATAATACCTAAAGGATTCTTAATGACAATGCAAAATGCTCCCAGCCTCTGTATTACCACCAATCATGATCCATGGGTCAGTCATGTGTTGAAACAGAAACTCATAAATAACATATACAATGAGACTGTCAGCATCAGGTCATCATTCTTAAGTTTTCCACCAAGATAAAAGCTTTGTGTTTTCTTCAGTATTTGTACATCTACACAAGGAGACAAAGCTTTACAAATCTGTGCCCTGAACACAACCTCTTCTAATTGGCCATCTTTAAAGCAATGAGTTCTGTACCTGAGACATGAACTATGGACTCTGTCCCTAGAGTGTGTTGGGAATAAGGTTTGCATCGTCAGAGTATGTTAATATTTGCCTGTGAGTCACTGACTTTGAACAATTCTGTCCTGGTTTTTCTGTGAGCTTATTATATGACCATACTTGGGTAGTCACAATCTCCCTGAGACTAATTTTATCTATCAGTACAATGGAAATAATATTGATTAACCCCTAAAGACAATAACCAGACACTTTCTTGATTGTAGCAGAACAATATTTCAGATCCTGGGATTACTGTATTCATTAATTTTTATTCTGAATCATCTGCTTTTTAGTGACTTAATTCTATATATCTGAAGTGTAAGCCCACATTCATTTGTTGAGCAGCAGCATATGGAAATTGAAATAGAATTACACAAGCAGTGGGATCTGTGATGCTTGTAGTCTAACTGGGTAAATGTGGGAAAATAATTCCCAGACCCACCCAATGCCAATGTTATATGATAAGTTTATGTGATTCCCATTTATTTTGCTGCTGAGATGACCAATAATGTCTTAAAATGTGTCAACAATGTGATTTTCCTAGCACGTCACTAAAATGATATTCATGGCAAATTGTTTATTAAACAAGCAACAGTTCTGCTCTAATGTTTAAATTGCTTCTTTGCAGAAAAAACTAAAATCACTATAGTAAAAACCTTCAATGCATCAGGTATGACTTATTATCAATATCAAGATTTTCTTTTTTTGTAACTAAAGTTAAACAAATGGCTGGTGTTTATGTTTTCTCTCTTTGTTCTACCTTTTAAAAATAAAAGCTGTTCTTAATGAATAGATGTTTATGCACTGGGTACCTAAAGTTGTACTAAGTGTTTGGAGCAATGTAATAATGATCATCAGATAAAATGCCCACCATCAAGGACCCTTTAGACTACAAGGAGAAACAAAATACACAAATAGATAACTAACATAAACAGGCATGCAGAGGTAAAGGCAATCGTTACACAGATGGTCCTGACATGCTTAAGAGGCATGGGAAAGATAAAGGTTTAGTGCTAAGAATATATCAAAAATATACAGTTACTAAAGGGAAGATTCTTATAGGGGTGAACTTAACTCATTTTAAATCTAAAATGGAATGTGCTTTTAAGACTAGGAGACATGACAGCTCAACAAAGTCTTCTAGTTGATTTCTAACTGGGGTTGGTAAACTGGCCTGTGAGCCAAGTATGGCCCACCACCTGTTTTTATAAATAAAGTTTTATTGGAACACTGCCATACCCCCTTGTTTACATATTGTCTGTGGCTAGTTTTCCAGTGCAACAATTAGTAGTGTTGAGTGTTGCAACAGAGACCACATGGCCCACAAAGCCTAAAATATTTACTAAGTTGGTCCTGTCCAAAGTTTTCTCACTCATGATTAAAAGGATTACTCATTGGCTGGGTATGGTGGCGCATGCCTGTAAGCGGCAGCCTAGGAAGCTGCGGCTGGGGCCAGGAATCGTGGTTCAAGTCCTGCACATAGCGAGACCTAGTTCCAGAAAAATATAGCTGGGCGTGGTGGTACACGCCTGTAATCCCAGCTACCTGGGAAGCTGAGGCTGGGGATTGCTTGTGTCTGTGGTACCCTGGGCAATGTGAGCCTGCGGTTCCACAGGCAAAAAGAGCGAGACCTGGTCTCAAAAAAAAAAAAAAAAAAGATTACTTGTGACCATGTAAGTGGGGTAATTATAGATAACAGCCCTAGCAGTAGCAAAGAAAACTCTGAGTATGAAGGAACAGCAAAAGACACACATCACTGGAAATAGAGGTGCTGCTAATGTTTAGAGAAATATGAGGTAATAAAATGAAACGCTTAGTAATAATGTCTGTAAATAACATAAAGCATTGCCCTCTATGTAGTGTATAATATTTGCATAGAGTATGTTTCTAGTGAATTATATCTACAAGCATATTAAAAATGAAGTCTTTCCCTTTTGGTGTGGGTAACATTGCTGTGATGAGTGCAGAAATCTACATGTCAGGTAACCTTTGGCACCTGTTTGCTCACAGAATCAACATTCTTAACTGGAGCATGATACCTATACAACCACATCAACTTAATCATTCTGACAGAAATTATAACATGCACTAACTCATATTATAATTTTTATGTCCAAACTAGTTTACTGAGGAAGAATTAAGCACTCATAAAGTGCAATGGAAATCAAATTGCAACCAGACATTGTATTACATAATTCTCACCAAACTAGACTTAGTGAGGAAACCAAAATATTCCTTAATATAATAATATTCCTTGGCAGTTTGCTTAATACATTTCCAGCATCTCCTTTAGACTTTGTATGCATCACCAAAAGGATGTAATTAATGGAGGAAAGGTTCTGAGAGGAGTAAACTTGGAATTCTTTTCAAATCAAAGAGACATGCTTCTCCTTTCACCAAAGGAGTTTCTCAAGTTCGCATGTAAGCAGTCTTTTGATCACATGACTTAATTTCATCTCCCATTCATGTCTACCTCCTTTGTGTGCCCCTGTGATCTGTTGTCTTGGCCCTGCTCCATTTTACCCTCACTTTACTTTCTTATTTACTGGCCATTACCAACCATTACATTGTAAGCTCATTGAGGGTAAGGTCTGTACCTGGAACCTCCCAGACTATTGTAGGTACTCAGCAAATAATTTTTGTAGTTTATGCTAAGGTAAAATGATAGCATGGCATTAATATTATTTCTTACATACAGATATATAAGGAGATAGGACCAGCGTTAGTGTTTGTTGATTCCCGTACCCAGAAAAAGGAGAATCTATAAGTAAGGGTTATTTAAGTTTTCTTTACTCTATTTTCTTGCTATTCTGTTTACTTTGGACAGGAGAGAGATTAATTGGGAATGGGACAAAAAATTGTTAAGGAGGAGATGGGGATCAACACTGACAGAGTAAAGAATCAAGTTTCATAGTTGACCAACTAACAAAAGCAAACACTCTCATTCCCTTTGTCTTTGTGAAATTCATCCAGCCAATTATATGCAACTTATAATAATAATTTTGGTTCATGTTTGATGCCAAGACTTATGAATTCTCTTGACAATGTAGTATGTAAACACAGGTGTTGACATGCTTAACTGGTGGGGTTGTGTTTTCTTTGCAGGAATCAAACCCCAGAGAAGTATCTGCAATTTGTCATCTATTTGCAATGACTCAGGTTAGTACTTGTGTGCATTACACATTACCAAGTCAGTTAGCTCCATAGAGAAAAGTGCTTTGTTTTTTTTCTTTTATTGATTATGTGCCTTTCTGACACCTGCTGAGCTTATGGCTTAACTTCTTTAATATGAGAACATGAAGCTCTGCACCAAATACTTTTCACCACAGCTTTAAATCCATAACTAACTTAGGGTTGGTTTATGAACATAATTAATAATGAACTTAATATTTATTAAAAATCACTTTCTCTATATAAACTCCTCAAGCTTTTCCATAAAACTTTAAGTATTATAGCTTAGAAACAGGATGTTGTCTTTTGCCAAAAATAAAACAAACCACTCCGCTAGAATGGTGAAAACTTCACGTACACCTAGTTTAGTTGGAAGTTATTTCCAGTAGTTCCCATAGTGTATTTTGCCATCTCTAACTGTCCGCTATTTTTTAAAATTGCGATGGAAATCTCTTGAGAACATGCTATTTTTGAAGTGGGAATATTTTCCCTTCTGCCTTGGGCCAGAAGGGATGAAACAACTACTTTTCTCACATAGCTTTGGCTCTCTGGGTTCCCTTCCTTGTTAAAATCAATGAAAGCAGATGTGAAAAACAGAAAAACATTGTGTCAGGTCAGAACTGGACAAGAGATCATGGGAAGAGAAAAGAGGAAGGTAATAAGGTAGATTATAATATTAAAATTTTAGTATTACTCCATTAATATAAAAAATTGTTATAGGAATGTTTTTCCTTTATTCTGTTTCTTTGACAGTTTAACAATTTATTTGAAAAACAGGGGAAACAATTTCAAATAAACTAAGTTAAGGTTGGATAGTTTAGAAAACTTTGTTGAAAGAATGTTGAACAAACACTTTCTATTTGTGTGAGTGTGAAATTTGCTTATGTGACCTTTCTGCTGATGGTATCACCAAGGTAGGCTTTAGCAGGAAAATGTTAGCTGTTGGTGTTTAAATGGTGGCTACATTTCACTCTTATATATTATCTAACTCTTCTCTTTACTGATTTCTCTATAATGTCATTATTTTTGCACCTCATCCATGTTTTGAATTAGTGACTAATGTCTAGTGTGGTGTTGTGTCTACATGATGTTTGATAACTATTTGAAAATTGAACATTCAGTCAAAAAACCTGGTCATCTTGAATAACAGATGCCAGGAAGCTAGTTGGAGTAATGTTTTCCCTAATTAAGTGGTTGAATTGACCATTTGTTTTAGTGTCTGGTGAAAACAACCTCATCAGGGGACCAACTCTTTGGCACCAACAATTCTACAGTATCCTGCCAGAAACTAGAAACCTTCACTTCTCACAGGTTCCAATCTGGGTTCGTTAAAGGAAATGGAGGCTAGTAAAGAAACTGGGAGCTGACCATGCAGTTAGACTGAGGGTCAAAAGGTAGTGGTTCTTTGGTGATTTCCGCTATCTCTGAGTTCTTATCAGTTTTATATAACTCAGTTTGTGCTAAACAGGACCAAAGGTGGAACTTGGAGAATGAAGGGGTTCTGGAGAGAAATTGTGGATGTCAGCACCTACAAAGACACACAGAATGCGCACACGCATTCAATTTTTGTTTTTATATTTTTATGAAGACATGAAAATTTTAATTTAATTTTTAAAAAGTTTTTTTTCCTTTCCCCTCTTTTTTTTTCTTAGACACTAGGGCTCCCTATGTTGCCCGGGGTAGTCTGGAACCTGCCAACTCAAGTGATTACTAGCCTCAGTCTCCCAAGTAGCTGAGATTACAGGCCCACCACTGCACCCGGCCTTTCCCCTTTTATTTTTTCTTTTCCCCTCTTCTTAAAGATGAGGAACATATTTACATTATAAAGAATGGCACTTTGGCTCTAAAAAAAGGTGGAGTCAGAAAATTAACATTATATAGACAGACTTGAGCTTTTTAAGATCTAGATTTCTTTTTTAAATACTTAGAGAGGTTTTGGGTGGGTGGGTTTTGAATTGTTCCTTAAAGAATTTAAGGAATTAGATTAGAATTTAGGTTGCAACATATATGATATTAAAAGTTGATATTACCATTTAACTATAAAATTTTAATATCAGCCAGGCACGGTGGTGCATGCCTGTAAGCGACAGCTTATGGGTTGGCGGCGGGGTCTGGGTATCTCAGTTCCAGTCCCACCTGGGGCAACACAGCGAGACCTAGTCCCAAAAAATAGCGAGACCTAGTCTCAAAAAAAAAAAAATTAATATCATTTTGTATTAAGAAGATTTTTGATACAACAAGATGGAAATTAGGATTTTTATACTTTAGAATAAATGTCCCACTAACTATAATTAAAACCTTATGGACTTCAAGATTAGAGCCATTTTAAGAATAACTAAAGAAAAGATTTAGATAATCTCCCTGAAGGCTGGCAGTAGACCTGAGTTAAATAGACCCTTGTCTTCATTCAAGATCTAGGTCAGTTCTTGCAGTGACAAGAGTGGACAAAAGCTTCATCAGTTTTACCATTTCTTTCGTACAAAGAATGCAAAAGAGAGATAGGATAGTCAGTATTAGTGCATAAGTTGAACAAGAAAGTTGGATTTTCGTTATCTCACATTTTGCTGTTTATTGACCCATAGTCCATTTAAACTTTCCCCCTTTAAATTCATGGTTTCAAATTTGGTGGACAAAGTTTCAGAAGCTTAAAAGTTTCCCTCCGTGGCCAGTTTAACCTTTAAGTCATCTTTGACCCAATGAGAATTTTACAAAAGCAAAATTCTGTTAAGACATAATTCTTAGTCTTATTTCTATACTTTATCTTATTTTTAAAAAATTCCCAGAAGCTAGCCAAGATACTTTTATGGTCTAACCAAGATTCAGACCAGTAGGAGGTGCAACAGGAGAGGTGTACTAGGTATTAGCAGCTTCCAACAAACCTGGCTCTTTGCAAGCTGAACTGTTACAGTAGAACTTGGCAGCAGGGGGTTGACCCATGCCTCCATAGTCTGTCACTTTTATTTTCTCCTTTTTAGCTTCCAAAATTTTCTTAGCAGTAGTTTTTACCTTAATGCTCATTAAGGGTTTTCCTTCTTTTAACAACAATATAGAAGACAACCTGGAGGCAGAAATACCTTTACTGGAACCCCAAGACTGCAACATGGGGGAGGGGCAGGGGATGTCAGAAACCTGACTCTGAATTTCCTACCCATGGAACACAACAGACCAGAACAGAATAGAACATCACCTGGAGGTAGAATAGGAACCTGTTATTTTACCTTGAGTTGGAAATGTTTAAGAGCACATAAGATAGGTTTGATGAGGAGGGCTGAAAAAAACCCCAAAGCTCAGATCCACAACCTGTTTGACTGTCTGCCTGATGCATTTCAGGACCTTGCATCCAGAGAGACCAATCACAAAAATTCAAATGTCAACCCAACATGGCCAGGTGTCACTTTGCAAAAAAGATTTATGAAAGAAATTCAGTTCTGAAAACAAATGTCAATTGGGACACTGAAACAAAATACAGGCAAAGCAATCAATTTCTTTTAAATGAATTTTTAAAAAAATCAAACAATCATTAAAAAAAAAAAAAACCCAAAAAACAAAGTGTCAGCCGAAATTAAGAACAAAGTCCTTAAATCAAAAGAATCGCACAATATTCAAGAAGGTAGCTTCACCCATATATTTTTTAACCAATCTTAGAGTGAGAAACAAAAATATATTTCACTGAGTTTCCATTAGATTTTTAGAGAGAGAAAGGTCAGTAGTCTGATAGGATAAAAATCTACCTTGCTTGCTGTTCAGATCTAGATCAACATCCTCTGCAGACTTCCTAGGAAACAAGCAGTATTCATTCTTTTTGATAGATCTCCTGACTGGCTTGTCGAATTTCAGGGTCCGAAGGAAATCCTCTCTACCCCTCTCCTTCTTCTAGGCTGGAAAATAATCACGCACGCATCAGACAGATTGACAAGAGAAAAGAACCAGAATGAAGTCTAATAGTAACAGGTGTACCCCCTGTATACCTGGAAGAGACCTAGTAAGACTGAGTATCGCCTAAATAAGATTTTTAAAACTAAGATTTTTTTTTTCTTTTTTTTTTCTGAGTAGGTTTTGCTATGTTGTCCGGGGTTGCCTCAAAACCAGACTCAAGTGATCCCTAGCCTCAGCCTCACAGGTAGCTGGGATTATAGGCGCACACCACCACACCTGGCTAACTTTTTTTTTTAATGAAATAACTTCATATATATTAAATATCTATACTTGTAGTGAAACAGGGAATCATGAAAGGACTTTAACTTTGCTTTAAACATAGAGGCCTGCTTCTCTCTTTGGAGCAGGCTACTAGCAGTTCCTTTGCAATTACCTTTAACCTTAACTGGACACACCTATCTGCTTCTCTCCACAAAAGGCCATTAGCATTTACACTGATCACCTTTACCATTGATATGCAAAAGTCAGCCAGCTACTCTGCTTTCAGCTCCAAAAACTGCAGGAAAAAAAACTTAAAAACACAGTCCCCAGCCTTCTCAGCCAAAATACCAAACCAATGCAAGACTATCAGTGCAGACTAATTTATTTCTAACAAAGTGATTTTCTAATTATCCTAATAACTACACAAGAAACATGTAAGGACAACTCCGATTACTTTAAAATTGTCCAAAACCTTTCTCAGCATTGTCCAAAGTCTTTTCCCAGATTGCCCAAAAATCCTCAGTCTCTCAGTCCTGATCATCTCACCAATGTCAGCCAGAGTTCCTCTCCACGTGTTTGAAGACATCTTTCTTTGGGGTGCTCCTTTGGCGTGCTCCTCATCTTCCATGCTGCCTTCTCCTTGTCGTCTTCAGGTAGCAGGAACTTCATGGTACCATGGTACCGGACCCAGCCAAGTTCACTTTCTTTTCAGGCCTAACGTTTGCACAGCCTCTTCAGACACAAGGCAAACTCAGCAAAACAAACTCCAACACGGAGTTCAAATCTGCAAACTTCTTAACTGCATTTAGCACACATGCTGCCAGTCTGGGCCAGTCAAGGGTTGCAGGTCCCCGGTGGCCACATGGCTCACATCTTTACTCTACAAGATGGCCGATTCCCATCTCTCCTCCATTGAATCTCTCTCTCTATCTGATCTCCATTTTGCCTCTGAATCAGAATTCCAAATCCGAATCCTTCTCTTTGTTTCCACACTCCCCATATATCCTGATTTTCCACCTTCCAGGAAGCCTGTTTCACCTTGACCATTTCACTTCTTTCTCCCCCTGCATCTCCCTGAAGGGAAATTACAACTAAGGTCATTCTCACATCCCAGCATCCATCCCCAAAATCTACAATCCTAAACAGGAGACAATGGGGGGAGGGGTAGCACACCCCATCAGTAATAATTATGTGCTGTTTAGTGGAAATTTCACTATCAGGATACAGAAGTTGAGTTTTTTAGCAGAAAAGTTCAGGTAGATCGTGTTAGTCATTGCCCTAGTGGTCTTGGCCATTTTTAAGTAGAAGTGGACTATTGGGTGCTATGTGAATCACTTGTACCTTTGAGTGCAGTATGAGAAGATAAGGAGGCTTCAACTTCTAGCTCAGGGCTTGGCAAACTACTGCCAACATTCCAAATACAGTTTTTGTAAATAAAGTTGATTTGGAACATAGCCATGCCATTCATTTACATATTGTCTGTGGCTCCTGTTGCACTGTAACCTCAAAGGTGAGTAGTTTCAACAGAAACATGGCCTACAAAACCTCAAATATATTCTGTCTGATATTTTACAAAGCAAGGTGGCTGAGCCCTGCTGTAGATTATATGATATCCTTGTGCCTATGTTCAAGAGTTCAATTTTTTTGTCTCTATAGATTACGAAGCGCACACAACATATTTCTATTCAGGAATCTGTTTTGTCTCTAGCTAGAATCACAGTCCCTCTGAGGTGTGTACCCTGCCGGAAGTAGGTTGACAGAAACTGAGTTCAATATTTTCCAAAGTAAGCATTTTAAGAAAAGGTTTTCCTGATAGTTCTGCAATGAAAGCTACAGTGAGTTATTCAAATGAAGAATTTTCCCTGCACACTCACTATTCAAGTTTCAAAGCCAAATCTAATTTTTATTCCTGGGAAAGAGACTGTATTTTATAGCTGTATTTTTAAAAGAAAAATACAAATAACCCAACAAGGAATCTGTGGACTTCTATAAGGCTGTTACACCTCTGAGAAATACCTCCCTTATTGTGTAAATACAGCTCTAGCAACTTAAAAAACTTTATTAGCTCCCCTAGTTAGCATCTTAAAGGGAAACAAGGTTCTTAAAAGATGGATGGAGAGATAAAATGTCTTGACAAAGGGACAATTTTTCTTGGTCTGAATTCCCATGTAAAATATATAGTTCATATTTCCTGAAAACTACATTGATAATCATTGAGTAAATATAACTAAAAATAAAAAATTTGAAGAAACTCTTTATAGAGTAATTTGATAGTCTTTTTCTGAGTTGTATTAACCCTTAACTTTAAGAATACAAGTCTAATTTGTTTTTCAAAATTTACTTTCAGCATTTTTCAGAGGTGAAATAACGTTTCAAACTGACAAAAAAAGCAATGTTACTCAGGTATGTTTTAAAGAGTTTTCTTATTGCAGTATTAAAAATGTGAACTTACATGTATTTAAAAATTTGTTTAAAGGTCACATTATCTGTGGCATTTAGCATATTTACCTTTATGACCAAATTTAAGTAGATTATATGTTGTTGAATCCCTGGCTTTGCCAGGAGGACTTGACTTCATAATAACCATGATACTTATTCCATTAATAGTTTTATAAGTGAGACTATCTGGATCAGTAAATTAAAAAATAATAATAATAACTTTGTTAGTTTTCACTAAATTTGCTGCAGAATAAGAATAATATGATACAATCCTATAACCAGCTATTAAATTTAAAATTATATTAGAGGTTTCTTGCAACAAGAAATATGTTGAAATATAAGAACAGTCTCTGAATCTGATCCTGTATATCCCATGGAGGATTTGGGATCTGGATATAGTAATAGGAGACTTCCCATAATCTAGATTGGCCCAGAGGGTCCAGCTAAATGTGGTTTGCTCATACAGTGAATATTTCCTGAGCACCTACTATGTACCAGTTTTCCTAACTATGAGCTGGGTGGCAGCAGTACAGTGATGGTTGCTATAAATTTACCTTTTTATATTAGGGTCTGTTACTTGGATCTGCGACCTTTCATTGGAGAGAACGTCAATAATTGTTTTGGAGAAAACTTTGGACTGACAAGAGGCAGAAATGAGCACACGAAACTTGATTTAGAATATTTTTCAAAGAAAGCAAAAAATAAAAAACCGGCTTAGTCTCATGGATTTTATCATTTGCTGGACAATATTTCATGCAATTAGGATTCACAGTCTTTGCACTGTAGTTCTTTGGGTGGCCAACAAAACTGAAGAGCAATTTCCTGTTCAAGAATGTCAAAAAGCAAACCGATGTTTGTTGTATTCTTAATGACTTTGTGCTTTTAACAGAATCAAAATATGGCCAATGACACCGTAACTGGAGTCCAGTCTCAAATTGACTTCAAGTGAGTAAACTTACTTAAAACTCTTGATCATGGAGAGATACTTGTTAAGCTATTGTCATTAACTAGTATCCTTAGAGGCTGTTCGCTTTGATGAAATGAAATTAATAGCTCCATTTGAACTGGTATTGGGGTTTAAATATGATTTGGTAGGGTTGGAAGAAGAGTTCAAGGTAGGCTTTTGTGTATACCATATGTTTCATGAAGCATCAGTGATCCAAAGGTTGAGACTTTAGCTTACAAGGACAATCTCAGACATGAGAAAGGCGTTACAAGTATTAATGGCACTGTTAGAAAATAGGTCAGAACATCAGGACTAGGGCAGAAGACAATCCTACCCTGACTGTCATTGGGCGAGGACCCTTCATGTCTTGGTCCTCTTGGAATGAAAGCAGCATCAGCGATGAGTTTATGGTACTCTCAACCATCCTACTACCCTTCAAATGAGGTTTTTGTAAACTTTTGAACCAATATGAAAGCAGAAAGAACTATCTGTGATGACACTGAAAAGAAAATCTTTCCTAGGTAGAAACAAACAAGCAAATAAAATTAACATTTTGGCCTGGCTGCTTGTGATGACTCAGCAATGCCTAGGTGAGAAGAACATCTGGAGTCCACCTGGTGGATAGCAAACATCCCTAAGGCTCCACTGAGTTAATAATAGCAAAAAGTTATACCAGAGAGAATTGGAATAGACAGTTGATCGGGGGAGGGCTGGATTTTGTTCATGTGCTTTATGCCTGCTCTTTCGACCTTTTGATGAAAATCTAGTTTTCCTAACTATTCAGGTACTGTATTGAAATAAAAAACAGAAGTTGCAATGTCCTAAAAGGCTTTTAAATTTTAGATGGGTGATAATAATGATAGCAAACATTTTTTAATTCATAAATCTATAAATAGAGCACAACTTAGCATACTTACAAGTCATTCCTCTTAATTGCTACACTTGAAATATAGATGAATTAATTAATGCCACCATGCATTTGTTGAGAACCTAGTATGTGCTGGGCCTTGGCATCCATAGAGATACCAACTCTGAAATGAAAAAACTGGCTCTAGAGCAGTGGCTCTCCAGCCTGGCGGCATATTAAAACTACCTGGGGAACGTCTGAAAATGCTCATGCCCAGGCACACTCCATACTAACTAGATTAGTGTTTGGGGACTGGACATAGACACTGGTATTTCTGAATGCTCCTCAGTTCATTCCCGTACGAGGCTAACCTTGAGACCCAGAGCCTAAAGTCTGGTAGAAAAGATACAGAAAACAAACGAATAATAATAATGCAGTACAGTGCCTACCCTACAGTGAGGGTGACAAGTACACTGTCCTGAGGATGTTCTAAGTATCTGAATATAGAGAGCAGGGGAGTGGTTAGACCTGACTAGAGAAGCTGGAAAAAACCCGAGAGGAGTTGGCTTCTGAGCAAAGCACATTTGTGCAGTTAGGAAGCTGGCTGGAAGTGCTAGCTGCCTACTACTGCCACTGTCCTTCTCTGTACCTTCCCCAGCCCCACATTAGATCAGGGTTTCTCAAGGTCAGGGGTGTTGATATTTTGGGCCCAGGAGTTCTGATATGTGGGCTGTCTGCATTGTGGGATGTGTAACAGAGCTGTGCTCGCCACCTACTAAGCTGCCTTGCGGTGTGCCAGTCCAAGGTGTCAGCATCCCATGGTGGGCAGAGTGCCCCCTGGCTGAGAACCACAGCCTTAGAGTGAATTCTTTAGCTAGATTTATTTCATTCTAACTTCATGGGAAGTCCTGCCACATTGAAGGAATAAAATTGTTGGAATCGGATGGGAAGAGGGATGAGGGGAAGTCCTAAAGAGATGTAGCGAGGGAGGAAGGGTAGGCAGGCTGGTTAGGTGGGTTGTAGAGGCAATGAGAGCAACTCAGAGTTGAAGGAGGGGAGTCCAGGGTGAAATTTGGCCTGAGGCTAGCTTTTCCTCTGGTTCCCTGCCAGAAGAGGCTGCCTGGAGGCTGCAGTGGCTAAATGAATAACAAAGTTGATGAACCATAATTTATATCTTGCTGTTGATAGAACTGATAGAGCTTCTGTCTGGTTAGTTTTCCCTTGTCATATGTATAAATAATTAATTTTCCCCAATAGGCATCAAACATATACCCTGAATTTCTTCAAAGTGAATCCTGCAAGTAATGAATACCATATGCTTCATTTAATTGCTAAAAATCTAACTCCTTCTGAATTTAACAGTACTAATGGCTTCCTTCTTGTCATTCTCTCCCATTTTATTAACAGGCGATCAGAGCTCAACAAAACCCTGCAAAACCTGAGTGAGGTAATCACAGTAAACCCTGGCCCTTAGTTATAGTTGTTATTATTTGGGGGAAAGCAGAGTTCTGCATTCCTGAGAAGAGATGTATTCAACTCCCCCCAAATCTGTAGTGCAAAAGAATAAATGGATTAATTCCATTAATCCAAAAATCAGTACTAGGCACAACAGATGGAACTTACAAGGAGGCAGCTTTCCCTTCATATAAGACCAAACCTTTCTTAAACCAAGGGCTCTAGGAGAATGAGCTAGTTCCCTTGTGTGGTAGAGTTCCCTGCCGCTGGTGCTATCATGCAGAGCTTCTATGGCCTGAGTAACGTTGATGATATACCAGGAATCTAGTAGGAATGTGAATTGGATAACCCCAAAAATTCTGTAATGCTGTGTTTAGGTCTGGGATGTCTCATCTGACATTTTCAACTGTCAAAGTAACATGTATTTTTTGTTTCAGACTTATTTTATAGTGTGTGCTTCAGAAGAGTCCCAAAGGTCAGTCATTTTAACAAATATCATTATTTCTCTACTCATGATAAATAAATATTGAGTCTTATGTTGCAAATTCAAAGGCACAATATCTAAAATAAATACATATTAACATATCCATATGTCATTTTGGAAATACTCACACATACATATATGTATGCATGTTTTCCAAACATGCATTACTCTGTCACATTCATGTTCTCATTTCTTTGCAAGTACAGAGGGGAGCCAGGCACAGTGGCGCATGCCTGTAAGCAACAGCTTATGGAACCGCAGCTGGGTCTGGTGATCACAGTCCCACCCAGGGCAACACAGCGAGACCTAGTCCCAAAAAAATAGCTAGGCATGGTGGCACATGCCTGTAATCCCAGCTACCTGGGAAGCTGAGTCTGAAGATTGCTTGAGTCTGTGGTACCACGGGCAGCGTGAGCCTGCCGTTCCACGGGCAAAAATAGGGAGACCTAGTCTCAAAAAAAAAAAAAAACAGGTACAGAGGGGGTGGGGGAGTGTGGGACTCTTCGCCTGTGTTCTGTGAGGGTAAGGATCATCAGTGTACTTAGTCCCAATGGATGTAAATATGACTCACTGTGGTCCAGTCAGGGTGAAGGTCAACGACAGAGGAGTAGGACCATAATGATGGAGCATGGGAGAGGAAAGGGAGGAAAAGGAGAGGGGAGACTGGAAACAAAGAGAAAAGCACACATACATTTTAAAGTGCATGCATGGGTGAATCAGAAATTGCCTCACAATTATTTGCGATTGCACAGATGATCATTTTAAATTGTGTGCTTTGGCTCTCCTGGCTGCATAAACAGGGCAGCAGTCTTACTGCATGAAGCCTGGTATCCCTTGGGAATAAAGTTCTAGAAAATGATAGCTCCTACTCATCTAATTATTCAATGAGACAGAAAAATGGCAAGTCTTCCATGAAATTGTAGATTGAATTTCCACTATATGCATTTACTTCATTTCACTTGCCTCTTTTCATGATTTGCAACATTAATATTTTCTCACTTAAATCAAGACTGAAGTAAAAACAAACAATGTTTTCAATTCCTGGTTTACTAATAATCTAGGTTGAGTTGCCAGAGAGATTTTCGATCCACGATTTTAGATTTTAGATCTTAATGTTCATCTAGGCTGGTATGTGAAGGGTTTCCATGGTGGTAACTCCGTGCCTACAGGCAAGCTGGCTTGGTGAGACTACAGTGCCAAGATGCTTGTCTTTGCACTAAGTCCCACTCTGCCTGTTCGTTGTGTGAGCCAGCAATACAACCCAGCGGCTCTATGCTTAGAGGGGCCTTGGTTCGCAACCTCTGTGCATGTAACTCTGCCAGTGTCTTCCCAAATCACCTCTTTATCTTTTGGGTAAAATGCAGACCACAGCAGGTGGGTGCTTACAAGCTTCTTGGAGTGACATCGCAAGCTGACAGTGTCAGTGTCGCCTTTCCTCGCTCTTAGTTTGCAAAAGCAGTGACAAGAAGATAGACAAGTTTCCCATTTAGTAACACTGTGATTATATGTGTTTGTCTTTACAGCACATTAAATTGCACGTTCACAATAAAACTGCGTAAGGCCGTGAACATATGTACTGTAATAGCTGCTCTGCAAAAAGTGAATATTCATCCGCTGGGTAAGTTGTTTCCACCTTTAATTACTCTGTTTGCTGTCACATGACTTTGTTGTCGTCTTCTTAAAATTGAAAAGATAATTTAAAATTTTACCTACGCTACAATTTTTTATTTTGACTTTTGTCCTTGGGCAGTTCTCTAGAAAGTGATCTTTTTCTGCTTCATAAAGTTTCATTATATATCTGAAAACATGAAAACAAACCCCATCGAGAGGTAGAATTCTCTATGTGGCCTGTTTGATCAGTTGCTGCTGGGATGTATTTCATAATTTCTCTGAGGAGCTGCTGAAGAGCAACTGATAATTGTGTTTCTACAACCCCCCAGAATTATTCATGCATAACTTTGAACACCTACTTTGCATATATACTTGTCAATATAACACCTACTTTGCATATATACTTGTCAATATAACAGCACATAACTGTTTCACCTATTTTACATATGCTCTTTAAAATGCAGCCATTGTAAGAACCGTAATACTTGAAGCCAAGCTTTTACCTTGCCTAATTCTTGAATTTTCTTTTTCCTTTTCCTTTTGTCTCCTCCAGAGCAGTGCTGCTGTTCTGTCAGCACACCCTGCCCTTCCTCCCCAGAAGAGTTAGAAAAACTTCAGTGGTATGTGGCAAAAATATTCGGACTTCCCCACAGCCTCACCAACTGAAAGTGTTGTCATATTTTTAAGTTTTTTCAGTCTGGTAGATCAGAAATGGTATCTCTGTGATTTTAATTTGTGCTTCTCTTTTTTAAGATTGAACATTTTTTCCTATATTTGAAGAGCATTTTATTGTTATTGGTAAATCTAAAGCTGCTTTACAATTGATGCCATACCCTTTGGAGCCCAGTGTTAACACTGAGTTGACACAAAAGCCGTTATGATCTGTTATAACATAGTTTGAAATGGATACGATTCAGCTTCAACGTCAAATCAATTCTAGAAATGATGAGGCTGTTTTGTCAATGTGGATTTGAATAGTAAAGGAAAATCTGTTGGTGTTTAATTCAGGTTTTAGAAAACTTTTCAATAGTTTGGAACAATAGTTTGGGCATTCAATTCTACTTCTTTGAGACTCCGTTTTATAAAATCTCAAGGAAAATAGATTCCTAGTACATAGAATCACCTGCCCACTGGGTCACAGGACATTTAATAGCTCCCCTCCCCCAGAAGCATAAGGTCCTCCCACGGAGAGATAAGTGCTAAGGCCTAGAGCATAGGGGAATGTGTGAACCAGAACTGGGGATTCGTCAAGGAACCAGCCCTCCTGGTTCTTCTCCAAGGGAGGAGATGGGGGAAGTGGTCAGGGGAACAGGCCTATGCCAGATACACAGAGGATGTACAATGGCTGAGGCTGGGAGTGGCAGGTCCTTGATGGACCTTTGTGGTGTCAGACGATTGCCAGAGGAGGAAATTCACATCTGTAATTCGTGCATCTCTCTGCTTCTTTCCTTTAGTGACCTGCAGGATTCCGTGGTCTGTTTTTCTGGTCATCCACATGGCTCGCCAATTTCTTCCAGCATTTCCATTCCAGTTGCTCCTCAGTCCACCATTCTTTCCCAGGTCTCCAGTGCCATCTCTTTACCTAATCCCCTGGATCATCCACCTGTAACCCAGAGTCCTCCCTCTGCAACAGAAAGGATTTACCTCTCTACACCCCAAACTTCAGCATCCATAGCTTCCAGCTCTGCCATTGATATGCCTCCCCAGTCCGGAACAATTTCTTCTCCTACACCCCATATTGGTCTTTCCCACACCCTGGCACCTGTGACATCTTTACTTCCTTCTCCCACCACATCTGCCCCTGTGAATGTCATCGTGACCAGCACATCTGCCGGCAGGACAGGTAAATATGAGGAGTCAAGTGCTCCTACATTTATTGGAATCTGGTTACCTCAAGTACAACTGCCAGCCTGGCAATCAGGTATCTGGAATAAGACCACACTGAGCCTTGCCCTTCACAATGTACGCTTGATTTCCAGAGCTGCCCTTTAGTTTTCACAGAACAGAGAGATGGTTGAGTTTGGTATTTTTGACCAAGATGTTAGAGAAATAACTGCGGCAACCACAGACTTCATTTTATCAAGATGAATCATTATATAGGTTTTTGTTTCCAAAAGTTTGTTGCCTCGCTGATTTCAGCATTCTGAAATATTCTGAACTATTAACATAGTAACTCCGTTTAGACAGATAAAACAAATAATTGGTGGTTTTGAAATCAGTCAGTCAGAGTGACAGAGCAAAGGTAGCCGCCCAGAGGGGCGAAGGCCTATTGTGGGTCTGCAGGGACCCTCACGGGCCCCATCCTCTGGGGTAAGCCATTTAGCTCCTGCTGCCTCAGCCTGCTGTATTTAAAGGTGGAAATGTCCACACTAACTACACTAGGTTGAGAGAAACTGCAAAGGGTTCCCTGGACACAAAGTAGGCCTGGGGGCCAGAGGCAAAAGGGAAGGAGAAGGAAGAAGAGAGAATTCTGGATGCACTCTGGAGTTTCCATTCAGTGAGGAGAAGCTGGTCTTCCTCTACTATCCGGAAAGTGAGTGGCAAAGTCAAGTTCTTGTTCTTGATAGTGTGAGACAGCTCGGGTTGTGATCCTGTCTCCACCCCCTCCACTGTGCCAGGAGTCCCCAGAAATCTGATGCATTTGTCAAGTAACTCAATATTTGTTAAGATTTGCACTGTTCTCTCAGATACTCTTAAATAAATCTGGATCGTTTAGATCAAATTATGAATCATTGAGGCTCTAGTCAAGAGAAAGTCCAATGACTGATGAAGTATAAAGTCAATTGAGTTCCTTAGCCTGGGTCTAAGAAGCCCACCCTCCAAAGCTGTTCTTGACGCTTAGGGTCAACCTAACAGGCTACACAGAAAGGCCAGGAAAGGTGGCTTCCTATATTCTGGAACTTTCGTTTCCATCCAGGAGACAATAGCAAGAATGTATCTCTCAAACATATGTCTGAGAGATGTGTGGGGGTATTGCCTGGCAGCCAAGAGTAGGTATAACTTCACATCTCTGCTGGAGAGGACTGATGAAATAGCACAATAAATAGCTTGTACAAGTATGAAAATAATAGAGTATCAAAACAATGGATAAAGATTAGAAGGAGACATGCAGCCTAAGAACTAGGATATTAGGTAGTGGAATTGAGACTTTTTTGTGGTTTGGCAGGTTTGTAATCATTGCAACCCAGCTATTAAGAAGCAAGCTCACAGCTGATGGTCCAGCTATTAATTTCATATTATTCTCCACAAAAAGAGCTTGGGTAAATGCAGTTATGTAACTGTCATCCTAATATATAATATTGCCATTATCCCCAAAGTTCCCTCATATCACTTTGTAGTCAACTCCTACACACTCCCTCCAGTCCCTGGATGCTACTGATGTATTTTATTTTACTATAGCTTCAGTTTTTCTAGACTATCCTATGAAGGGAACCACACAGTAGGCAGCCTTTTGAGTGACTTCTTTACCTAACATTATATATTGGGGAACTGGTGCATCATCCGTGTTATTGCATGCAGCAGTCGCTTGTTCCTTTTTTTTTTTTTCTTTTTTTTTTTTTTTT
>PVHY01002641.1:15250-70618 GCA_004024945.1 Uropsilus gracilis | reverse complement strand
CCCAGCTATTTTTTGGGACTAGGTCTCACTGTGTTGCCCCAAGTGGGACTCGAACCATGATCCCTAGCCCCAGCCTTTTCATAGGCTGAAGCTTACAGGCACGTACCACCATGCGCTTGTTCCTTTTTTCTTGCTGAGTAATAGTCCATCGTGCAGCTTGACCACCGTTAGTCCACTCTACTGTTGATGGCCATTTCGGTCATTTCTGGTTTGGAAACTGTTACCAAAAAAGCTACTATAAATATTCATGAACAAGTCTTCTTGAGACATGTTTTCATTTTGATGGGGCAAACACCTAGGAGTAGCTCAGCTGGGTTCCAGTGTTGGCTTGTGCCTCTTTTATTTTTATTTATTTTGTTGTTGTTGTTGTTGAGACTAGGTCTCGCTATTTTTGCCCATGGTACCATGTTGCCCAGGGTACCATGGACTCATGCAATCCCCAGCCTCAGTTTCTCAGGTAGCTGGGATTATAGGCACGTATGCCATCACGCCCAGCTATTTTTTTGAAACTAGGTCTCTCAATGTTGCCCCGAGTGGCACTCAAACCATGTTCCTTGGTCCCCGCCGCAGCTTCCTAGGCAGCTGCTTACAGGCATGCACCACCATGCCCGGTTGGCTTGTGCCTCTTTATTAGTGATTTTTCCGTTATATATTCATAAAGTGATTTGTTCTCTGTTACAGAAATTGTTGATACCAGCAGCATCAGTGCTTCTGATCTCGAGGACCAAGTGTCCCAAATGGAGAAAGTTCTGTCTCTGGGCTGCTTGGAACCTAACCTTGCAGAACAAATGATAATCCAAGTCAGCAGACTCCTTCGTTCCCCGCCTGCTTTGTTGGCCCCTCTGGCCCAAAGGTATGATTAAGCAAACCGTTGTTTATGAGAGGGGACCTGCTAACCATAGCAATGTTTCTTACATGATTCTTTGTCATTAAGCATTTTTCTCCCACATCTGAGTTTCATAATGTCTTCTCAGGTTGATACTCTATATTCTGCTTAGATTAGGGAAAGCAAAATGCCAAATCTGAACTGCCACCTGTCTTTGCAGACTGCTGAAAATAGTGGATGACATTGGCTTGCAGCTGAAATTTTCAAATAGGACCATAAGTCTAACCTCCCCTTCTTTGGCTGTGGCTGTGATCAGAGTGAATGCTAGTAATTTCAACGCAACTACTTTTGCTGCCCAAGATCCTGAAAATCTTAAGGTACATTGCAATTTATTATGGAAAAAAAAATCTTATGTATGGTTGTAGTCCCTTTGTACTTCATGATTGCCGTAATTACTGCTTGCCATAAGGGGTGATACTCAAAATACTTAACATTTAGAACAAGGAGCCACCACAGAATCACAATAGGCCTTTGCTGAAGGAGGATCTCAGAGGGCCTTGTATTCAGTGTTAACCCTTTAGCAGCTGAATTGTGGACGTTGTGGGACAGGGGATATGGGGGTGAAGGTGGGATGGGAACAGTGTCTAGAGGAGGGTCTAGCTACTATCATGCCATTTCAATACAGGTTTCCCCCACTATTTGAAAGTAGACTTTCCAGTTTGGTAGATTATTTTCTGGGTCTGGTGATGCTCAAAAATATTTCCATATAAATTAATGTTAATGGTTATAAGTTTAATGTATGTGGGTCTACGAAGACTTTGCCCTAACAGGTCACCAGGTTGATATTTGTTGCTGTGGTCTGCAATTATTCTGCACTTAATTTTTTTCCTACTAGCTTCATTGAGCTATAAATGACATATATTATACTGCTTTTTCTGTTTCTGTGTATCCTTATGAGGTGTCCTTCCTTTTCTGCTTGAGGGGAAGGGGACTCATCTCCCATTGTGCATCCTCTTTTTAATCTCACAGGAATGAGAGAAACCAAAGGAAAGCTGACTTTACCTAGACACCACAGATAAATGCCCCTACTGGGTCCTCCATCCTAATTGTTTCTTCTATCACCTCATATTAGTCCCAGGCATTTGTATTATCTTTTGCTTGATTTCAGGTCTCTCTGGATACTCAGGCGCCTGAGAATAGCATTGGCATTATTACTCTCCCCTCATCGCTGATGAGTAACCTTCCAGCTGGTGATATAGAGAGAGCTTCCAGGGTGCAGTTCAACTTTTTCGAAACACCTGCCCTGTTTCAGGTAAAGCTTCTGCTTACCTGCCTTTGGTGTGCGTTTTATTTGGGAGTTAGAGAATTTTGTTTCTTTTAATCTTCAGGTATTCTTAGGTCTACTATAAGTGAAATGAATTGTTAAAGAGCTAGTTTATTTTTAAAAAGGACCTAATGATGTTGGTAAGTCAAAATGCATGACACATAGCTTTCACCAGTTACAGAGCACTAGCCTAAGCATTTACACTTGTTAACACTAATCTTTTCAGTGACATGTGAGGGAGGAACTATTAAACTCTTAAATCCCCATTTACAGTTAAGGACATGGAGACAAAGAGAGGTTAAGTAACTTGCTCAAGGACACATAGCTGAATAGCTTAATGTTCTGTTACCTTTAAGATTGAAGAGGTTTCCTTGGTGTCAATATGCAAAATGTTATTCAGTACTTACAGCACTGTATACTGGAACAAATTCTGCTTCTAATTGTGTTCCCTGGGAAAGTCACTTTATTCTCACTCTTAATTTCTGACCCAGGCTGTAAAATGTACAATGTCGACTAATTAGTCCTTCTAGCTCTTAAGACTCTCTGATAACATTTCATTTTCCCTTGCTATCCTGTTGATTCTCGGGTGTGCTAGGATCCTGCGCTGGAGAACCTCTCTCTGATCAGCTATGTCATATCATCAAGTGTTGCAAACCTGACCATCAAGAATTTGACAAGGAATGTGACCATTACGTTAAGGCACACCAGCCCAAGCCAGGTGGGAGAGGCCAATCTTCTCTATTGACCAGAAAAATCTCGTGCAAACTAAGGCTCTAAGATTTGGCCTGAAAAAGGCAGATCCAGCAGAATCTTAAACTTGGTTTGCACAACATGCATGACTAGAATCATGCTGTGGTTATTATTAGCTGACTTAATAATTGACCACCTCATTTCCAAGAAGGAGCAGAGCAAAAGCAAGTACTTATCAGTTGCTGCATTTCAGGACATTTAGATGTGTGATGTCTGCCCTCCAAAGAGAAAAGATTTCTTAGTTCAGTTCACAAAAAGCATCATCTATCACCTTAAAATCCAAAGTGTGATCTGCAGACCCACAGCAGCAGTATCACTTGGGATCCTGCTAGAAATGCACACTTTCAGGCCCTGCCCTAGACCCACTAAATCAGAAGATGTAGTTTTAAAAGGCCCCAAGGAGATTCATATGTATGACTGCTGAGTTTAAACAGCAATGGCTAGCTAAGACTCACTTGCTTCTAGGGAGCAGTATAAAATGAGAATTCACCAGGAATCAAGAGTGGGATGCTGACATTTAAAAATTCATAGATCATTGATCATTTTTTCAAATTACTATTCTTTTTTTTTCCAGTTCATTAAATTAATTACTTGTTATTATTCCTCTTGTAGGAGGACTCAACAGTGAGATGTGTATTTTGGGATTTGGGCAGAAATGGTAGGTACTAATCATACCTTTTTCAAAGTAGTGGACAGGAAGTCAAGTGGGGAGGAAGGGGGTCATTGGTGCTGTGGCTTTGCTGATGGAACAGATCTCTGCCCACTGCCAACAGGTGGCAAAGGAGGCTGGTCATCCAGTGGCTGCTCTGTCAAAGGCAGGAGGCTGAACGAAACCATCTGTACCTGCAGCCACCTTACAAGCTTCGGTGTCCTACTGGTAATATCCCACACTCTGTGGCCTTAGATTCAGGTCTGAGGGATAGCTGGGCATCCTCCCGTAAGGTCTAAGCTGATAATGATGTTGATAAACCAGAAGGCATCTTGATATTACAGCAGTTATAGGCCAATAAAATTATCCTTCCAAGAAACAAATGCATTTGAACGTGAAAGTCTATTTTCCGTCCAAATCTCCTCTTTCAAATAGCAAGGAAGATTAGGCAACTCAGATTAAAATGGGTACAAAAATTGTTGAGTTTGCAATGCACTTTAAAACTTTTATAAAATGTTTGACATAAATGATCTCATTTAATTTCTTCAACAGTCCTCCAGGAGAGGTAGAACGAGGTGTTGTTACTGTCATTTTAATGCAGTCAGAATTAAAACTTGTTAGATGATTGTCCACAGTCATAGAACTAAGAATTATAAGAATCTGGAGCCAAATTCCCATCTCAGGCTCCAAGCCCAGTGTTTTACCAACACACCATATACAGTGATCAAGTGTGACATGGGCTTTGGGGTCAGTGAGACATAAACTTGGACCTGGCAACTCTACTTCTTAGCTCCGTGACCTGGATAAATTACTGATCTCTCAGGTTTCAGTTCAGTTATTTTTACCTGGTGGTAAAAATAATGCCTTCCTTGTAGGTTTGTAAAATTGACTCTGGATGGGGCATTTAGGACACCCAATAAATGTGTAAACCATCACTTTTATTTATTTTAAAATATTTGGCCTTAAAAACAGTATTTTATTTTCCAGGACCTGTCTCGAACATCCTTACCACCTGCTCAAATGATGGCTCTGACATTTATTACATATATTGGTTGTGGGTTTTCATCAATTTTTCTGTCAGTTACTCTGGTAACCTACATAGCCTTTGAGTGAGTATCCACCAGTGGAAACTTGGATTATAGGGTGCAGTGCTCATTTTTGTTGCCAAAATGCATTTATTAATAAGCACAGCCTTCAGCCAGCTGTATTCTGTAGCCACCTATATGTAAAGCTTCATGGGATATTTGGATTACATGCTTGCTTCCTTACACTAGTTTGTATACTCACTGAAGGCACAATTGTGTTTTAATTGTCTTTGTGCCCCAGAATGATATCTGGTTCTAGTCAAAATTAAGTGTGAAATGTGATATGAATACAAACCCCAAAGCCAAGAGCATACAATCTGGAATAAGCCATAGCTCCATGTACAGTATAAGAGCTATTTTAATATAGTAACTTTCTAAGATGCTATACAAACTTGAAAGACTAAATAAATGAATGAATGTGGGAATGAAGAAGAATAAAGGATATAAAGCCTCACTGAAAAAAAATCAGATACTTCATGAGTGTGGCTTTGTGGGTCAAAGTGAGAATACTATCCCAAATAACTGCTTCTCCTTAGTTTACCAGAAGGGTCTTTTTGGTCACACTTTGGGAGGGGGGAGTTCCAATAAATTCTGTTGAAAATGAAGGAACTAGGCACTTTTATTGCATTAAGTAGGTGAAAAAATATGTAAGTTCTGGGATTTAGATTTGGGGCACTGATCAGGAAATGTACAAATTTACTTTCAGTGCCAAACTTAGGGTCCAGCTGTGACTACAGATCTTTTAATGGACCATTTGGAATTATTATTAATGAGACTAAATTATCATAAAGCCAGCCATTACTCAGAATGATTTCACCAGACCTGATTTCACACACATAACCATGTACATGTCATCAGTTAGCTGTACTTTCCTATGCTTATTATATTTAGCTATAGTTTAAACTCATCTTTCCATGATCTCACTTAACAAGTAACATAATAGAGGAAACTGGCTATATTTTGAAGATATGAATATGGGAGTCCATTGTATGAGAAGCAACAGCAATGTTTCTAGAAGTATTTTGGAAACAATAGGATGGATACTTAGTAGATGCCACTACAAACTATTTAAAAGGATGGGTCAACAGTCAACATATAAAAGATTCCATAGAAATATAAACAAGAATTCTCCATATGTTTATCATGAACGATTCTGTTTAGGTTTTTCCTTTGTTGTTGGTTTTAAGCACACTCAGAGAAGAAATTTATGTACTAGACGTTTACTAAAGAATAAAAATAATTGCTTAGAACATAGGGACATCCTGGAAGATATACTCATATAAGGATTGGCAGAATGTGGTGCTGATTCTTTTCTTGTCCTTTCCTTTTAGAAAGATCCGGAGGGATTATCCTTCCAAAATCCTTATCCAGCTATGTGCGGCTCTGCTCCTGTTGAATCTCGTGTTTCTCTTGGACTCATGGATTGCTTTGTATAACACACGAGGCCTCTGCATCTCAGTGGCTGTATTTCTGCATTATTTTCTCTTGGTCTCATTCACATGGATGGGCCTGGAGGCATTCCATATGTACCTGGCCCTTGTCAAAGTGTTTAATACATATATTCGAAAATACATCCTTAAATTCTGCATTGTTGGTTGGGGTATGTATAATTTTATTTGCACATTTGTCTGAGCTTGTTTGCATTTTCTCCAATGTTTGACTTTTTAATCAGGTAGCTACAATGATGAAGCAAGTCATATTCTCCTTATATGTTGTTGCAAAGAACAAACTTGTCAAGTTTCCTTCTAGAACACTTGTCTATTTCCCTTGAATTGGTTATAAACATAAAACTCTTTGAGACTAGGGTCATGACTCTTCTTTGTAGCTGTCACAATTAGAATTGTAACTGGCACATAGAAGGTGCATAATAGAGCTGGGCACGGTAGTGCGTGCCTGTAAGCGACCGCTTATGGAGTCGCGGCGGGGTCTGGGGATCACGGTTCGAGTCCTGCCCAGGGCAACACAGTGAGACCTAGTCCCAAAAAATAGCTGGGCATGGTGGTGCACGCCTGTAATCCTAGCTTCCTGGGAATCTGAGGCTGGGGATTGCTTAGTCCATGTCACCATGGGCAACGTGAGCCTGCAGGTCCATGGGCAAAAATAACAAGACCTAGTCTCAAAAAAAAAAAAGGTGCAATAATAATGGAAAAGGTTTGGTGACTATGAGATCCAACTCTTGGTGCTGAAGCTCCCACTAGCCCAACTCTGTTCTGTACCTGCAAGATGTCATACACATGTTTAGAAGGGCACAGTGAGAGGATGTACAGATCAAACCTAATATAACATCATCAGCACACTTCAGACCATGCCTCTGTTGGTGGTGGCTTACAAAGTTGGATGCCCCAAAGATCTCGAAGGTTTCATCATTCAATTCCCCACCATTCAATTCTCCATTAAATGTAGGAGCCTTATAAACTTGACTTATTTTTGAGTAAAATTATCTAACCTCTTCTTGAACACTTCAATTATTGGGGAGCTCATTATCTTACATGACAGTTAATAAGCATTTTCTAAAGCGCTCTAGTTCTGTTTTTCCATTAAGTTGGCTCCCTGGTGGCATTTACCCAGTGGTCTGGATTTTGCTCTCTCAGGCAAAAATGATGAGCTGACACTTCTTCTGATAATCTGCTAGTAATATATGTATAACATTATGTACAATGTTCTGCATAATGCCCTATTTTTCACGCAAGTAATAACCCCATGAAAACAAACTAATAAGGTTAGCAAGGCAGTTACTGCTAACGCCAGGTGAAGAAACTGGATCTAAGAGGTGACACGATTTACCCCAACTGACACAGCTTGAGAACAGCAGAGCTGGGCTTTGAGGTTTCCTATGCTCACATCCTTTCCATAGTACTACAGCCGCTATTCCTCTTAGATCCCACCCCCCAGCATCCCACCTTTTCAGGCATTGTTTTAACTATTCCCTATACAACAGGATGATAGATCCTTTCCCACCCTGTCGCCCTGCCTGTTCTTGTAAAGAGCAGCAAAAAACACCTCCCCTTCTCCCTCATCCCAGAAAGATAAGTGACTGCGTCTGACACTGGTATGGATTCTGTCTTCCTTGTTAAAAGCTGACAGGTGAGATTCCCATGTCTAGGGCAAGTTCTGCACTATAATATTTTAATATTAGGACATTTTTTCATTTAGGAAATCATAAGCAGAATCTCTGGAAGGCACAAATATAAGGCAGTTAAATGAAACACTACTATCATGTTGTACGAGGTCCATTGACTTGTCTTCGAGAAGGAATTGTTTTTTATTTAGGAGAGTCTGGAGATTAGCTGTCACATTTGTCTCTATGTATAGAGATGTCAGCAAGACAGGGAGGGGCAGCAGGAGAAAAGGTGGAGGGTTGCAAAGGACTTCTTCACAGCCAGAAGCCATCCGAGCTGAGAAGAGCCTTCTCATTGCATTTCTGCACATATCCCATTGGTTAAGACCTAGTCATGTGGCCACCACACCCCAGGGTGGAAATAAACCTCCTGGTGACAGGCTCAGCAGTCTGCCATCAGAAGGCAACAGAATGTGCTATCTGTTCTTTCTTCTCACCACCTGTGATTATGTAGGACTATGTATGACCACTGTTTCCCATCTCCCAGGGGTGCCAGCTGTGGTTGTGATCATCGTCCTGATTATATCCCCAGATAATTATGGGCTTGGATCCTATGGGAAATTCCCCAATGGCTCGCCTGATGACTTGTGAGTACAGAGCCCTGGAGGTACTGTTAAGTGACCTGGGAGACAGAATTCTCCCCAAGATAGTGGAGGATCTAGTCAGCATATTGACTCTGGCTGCCATCCTAACCAAGCTCACTAACAGTTACAGAAAGTATCTAATGAGATAACCTAGTTGAAAAGGCCCTTCTACTACTTTCATATACAAAAAAATTAGGAGGAAGTATTTTGAAGATATTTTTATATGCTCTGAGAAAAATGAAATACCAGCTACATTGTATTAGCAAATAACATAAAGACTAGTGGAATAGTTACTAGATTTAAAGGGGGTAAAAATCTGAATCTTATTAAATACTTTTAATTACCACATATCCCCAAATAAACTCTTGACTTTCTATCTCTTAGAACTATAAACAATTGTAGGGAACAGAGGTTTTATCTTTTCTTTTGTACTTGGTAGGAAATGTTTAGTAAAACAAACCATTGTATAATTTTGAATCATTTTTCAGCATTGTAATTTTCTTCCTGTCCCCCCGCCCCAATTCCAGTTGCTGGATCAACAGCAATGCTGTATTCTATATCACAGTTGTGGGATATTTCTGTGTGATATTTTTGCTGAACGTCAGCATGTTCATTGTGGTCCTGGTTCAGCTCTGTCGGATTAAAAAGAAGAAGCAACTGGGAGCCCAGCGAAAAACCAGCATTCAAGACCTCAGGAGCGTTGCCGGCCTTACATTTTTACTAGGAATTACCTGGGGCTTTGCCTTCTTTGCCTGGGGACCAGTTAATGTCGCCTTTATGTATCTCTTTGCCATATTTAATACCTTACAAGGTAAGTTCTGCAGCAATAAATATGCACCGAATGCTCCCCATCACACTTCAAAATATCGATACTGAAAGAGTATCTACAAAATGGATTATTTTAGTAGCTTGAGAGTCACTGAAAAGCAGATTCTTCCTTAAGAAAGGGTGTTGTGAGGTCCTTGGAAGAAACAATTTCACTAAATTTGAGAAGTGGTACTTTTTCCTTCTTATCCATTATTATCTTCTTGGAAAGAGCATTGAGAAGAGCCTGCCAGGAACTCTCTCTGGGACAGCCAATTTCTCTTAATCAATTTGTTTCTTACTTAAAAAAAAACAAAACACAACTTTTACATTGAAGTAGATAGAACATGCATCCCCAAAAGTGCACATGCCCTAAATGCCACAATGTGTGCCCTAAATGCCGCAACGTGTGAGGCCTCACCGCTCCTGCCTCCTCGGCCTGTGTTTGATTTGAGGACAATGATAAATGTGAGTCAACAGACAGGCCCAGGTGGCAGCGGCCTTGCCCAGTGACTAATCCTGACAAGTTGCTCTGCTGGGACACACAGCAGGAAAGGGACAGGCTGTGTGTGTCTACTTGGGAGCTTCCTGTTTGTTAATGAAGGCCAGCTGCAGTCATTTCTGAACCCTCTTTAGAATTACTAATTCATTTAGATCAGTGGTATAAAAGACTTGTCAGCTGTGATTAATTTTTAATGGAAGTGCTTGGGCATTAAAAACTGAGCAAGCAAATAGGTTTACATTACACTATCAATAATTCATGTCCCCTGGCCTTCTTCTTTTCCAAGTCTTCTGCTGGGATGCCTTTGAATTGCATTCTCATCTGCTTGTTTTCGTCTTTTCCTGCTGCTCTTGGGGCCCACGGAGCCCTGTAGTTCTATCATGGAATAGATCATTTTACTGGGTTTCAAGAAAATCTCCATCTGAGATGGAATCCAAATGCCCAACTTGGTCATGGGTTCTTATTTTACTTGGAGGAAATCAGCTAATATGCTTGTTACATACAGCTTCTAATTTTTACCTATAATGTACCAGTTTGTGAACTGGGAAATCCAGGTTTTGCCTTATGTAGTATTTAATAGAAAAGTTTTATATTTCAGCAATGGTATGCTAAAAGCTAGAGACTTTATAAGAAATAATATCAGGCCAGGCCGGGCATGGTGGCGCATGCCTGTAAGTGGCAACCTAGGAAACTGCGGCTGGAGCCAGGAATTGTGGTTCGCTAGGGGCACGTAGCGAAACCTAGTTCCAAAAAAATATAACTGGGCATGGTGGTGCATGCCTGTAATCCCAGCAACCTGGGAAGCTGAGGCTGGGGATGGCCTGAGTCTGTGGTACCCTGGGCAACATGAGCCTGCGGTTCCACAGGCAATAATAGCGAGACCTAGTCTCAAGAAAAAAAAAGAGATAATATATGTGCCAAATCACATTAATCATAATCATGATAGCAAGGTACCTACCTTCATGTATTTAATGTGGAAATGAACTTGCCTCTTTCTCTTCATTTCCTCCCCCGTGTCTTCTACCTAGAATATGAATGGATGAAGGGAAAGTACGGTTACACTCGCAAAGGGAGCTACTGCCTTGTGAGCCTTTGGGCTGATTCAAGGACACAGTTTGGGTTCTGACTTGGGACTCGGGTACACATTTTGTTCATACATGATGATGTTTCTCCCCAATTCAACCTAGCGTAGCTGCCTGGGTAGCAAATGAACACCGGCATGGCAGTGAGGGAGCCCTGCATGGAGTCATGTGTCTGCAGACTTGTGGGCCAAGGAGGGTGGGAGGTGGAGCCTGGGGGCCATTTCAAGTGTGTGGTGCTGCTCTTTGTGGTCATGTGACCAGTGGAGAATTTTCTTGAGCAGGTGTGGAAGGAAGCTGGAAGGGAATCAGTGTTGTACTCAGGCTTGGGAGGAAGGGGTGAAGGCGCAGGGAAGGGGCATGGCAGTGAGCGAGAGAGGAGGAGGGAAGGGTATGCGACCGAGAGAGGAGACAGCATTTGACAGAACTCAGGAATGGATTATAAATGCAAAGGGGCATCCTGGGTGCAGGGCTTATACTTTCAAAGACAGGGAAGGCCAAGGACTGGATACAAGAGGGGAGAGAGTAAGTTTAATTTTGGAAATATGAGTTACCATTTATTTAATAAGTGTTTTTATCTTACAAAGAGGATGCCATTCCATAGCAAACTTTCTGAGAACTTTGGCCTTTTTTTTTCCAATTTGCAAAATTTCACTTTGCCTATAGATGTCAAAGATTTTACCTTTTGTGCAAATTAAGTTCAAAACATTCAGGTCTTAGTTTGGAATTCATTGTGTTATGGGTTTTCTTCCCCCATAGGATTTTTCATATTCATCTTTTACTGTGTAGCAAAAGAGAATGTCAGAAAGCAATGGAGGCGGTATCTTTGTTGTGGAAAGTTACGGCTGGCGGAAAATTCTGGTAAAGATTTCCCTTTTTCTCCTTCTCTTAATTCTTGAGGAAAGATGGGGTAAAATTCAAAGCAATAAATGTCTAAATGTCAAAGGGCTAGTGGGTCTGAAATCAATGAACGTGATCTTTTCAACAAAAAATGTAGATTATGAATATTAAGGGAAAAAACCTTGTTGAATTAAGAAATGGTTATTCATATCTGAGAATTTAGTCATGACTCAGCCTTTTCTCTATAGGTCCCAGTTATCAGTTGCTTAATTTGTTAGTGGCCTGGACATGGTATCTAAGCTTTAGCACACACACACTTGGGTAATTTGGAAGTTATTCTGAAGTGACTTTGAGGTTATGCTCAGGCATGCCCTGTTGTGTTGTAAAGCGCACAGCTCATTTTAAGAAGAGAAATGCAGTGCTATTTGAAAAACCAAATTCCTTTTGCAGAAATACCATCCATGAATACAACATTTGCAGTACTGCAAAGACCTGGTTGCGTTAAGATCTCTACTCAGAAAATACAGTACATACAGTTCCATCATCTGCATGAATCTAAGAACCATCAGTCATCCTAACCCTGTCAATTGGTGTTCTCAAGGCAGTCTGGCTCTGAAGTGCTTCCTAATCCTGTAGCTATTCATAGACAAAATCAAATTAGTTTATCCTTTAGTTCCAAGGGAATCTAGGCTACTTTTAATAAGGCAGTCATTTAAAGCACAAATGTAGATAGTCAAAGACGACATACATTTTATCCCACTAGCTTGTGAAATGTGTGACTTCTCAGTAGGATCTGGACTGAGTTGATTTGCTAGAGCAGGTGATCATCTCTTGCATTTGAGCTTCAACATGCTGTCCTGTTTTTCTGTAATGCTTATTCTGCTGTAGACTGGAGTAAAACTGCTACTAATGGCTTAAAGAAGCAGACTGTAAACCAAGGAGTGTCCAGTTCTTCAAATTCCTTACAGTCAAACAGTAACTCCACCCACTCCACCACGCTGCTAGTGAATAATGATTGCTCAGGACTCACGAGCGGGAATGGTACGTACATCTCACTATAGTATTTCTCAAGCTAGTGTTTATTCAAGTACTTTTATCCTTTAACATCATTTTTTGCTAAGCAAAGTGAATAATTACATATATGACTTGTGGATCAAAATGTGGTTCACTTAAATACCATAAATTTTATTTGAACTTAATTCATTTTAGAGCAAATATCAGAACTTTTGTAATTTTTTTTAAGATTTAGTTTTTCGCCGGGCACAGTGGCTTGTGCCTGTAAGCTTCAGCCTATGAAGCGGCTGGGGCTAGGGATCGCGGTTCGAGTCCCGCCTGGGGCCAGTAGCGAGACCTAGTTCCAAAAAAATAGCTGGGTGTGGTAGTGCGCGCCTGTAATCCCAGCTACCTAGGAAGCTGAGGCTGGGGATCACTTGAGTCTGTGGTACCCCGGGCAACAAGAGCCTGCGGTTCCACGGGCAAAAATAGCGAGACCTAGTCTCAACAACAACAACAACAACAACAAAAAAGATTTAGCTTTTCATGATGGGGATTGAGGACCTAAAAGTTTTAGTGTTGCAAGTCCCTATTTATATGCAACCAGTACCTAAAACAGTTGATAAGACTATATAAAATTTTAGTACATCTACAATCATACATATCTTCAACACTTTAAAACCTTCCTGTTTTTTTTACTTGTCATGTTTCTTCACATTTTCCATGGTGTGGCTGCCTTGAGAAAGTGCCCAAGCCCCCCATGAAAACATCAAATACCGCAAGACGAATTGTGACCAGTATTGGTGACAATATATGTCATTAATATATGGACAAATTATTGCCGCTGCACCTCCTTCGCTCATTAATTCTGACATTTCTAGCTAAAACTGCCGTTATATTTGCTTTAAAAGACTCTGCTGCTTATTACTCATAAAAGCTTAACCATTTCTATCTTCTTTGGCTTCTTATTCTATACTTTGCTTTTTAATAAATACTTAAAATTCTACTGGTACACTTCCTCCTTCCCTGGAGAATTTGTTCTTACTCATCATTTTAGGACATAGGTTATTTTCATAATAAATTCACATAATTGCTTCATACATCTGCAAATAGTTTCCCACCCTCCCAAAGATAGGCAGTCCTTCTGGTTTGTATGGACTTTTGAAATAAAATGGGATGTCTTGCCATTAAAGCTTCACCTCAGCCCAGCAGACATTTGTAGCTAAATGATTCCTTGTTGTGGGGGGCTCCACATTTGGGGTTGTTTAGCAACATCCCTAGTTTTCACCCACCAGATTCAGTAGCACCCACCCACTCATCTTCAGTTGTAATAACTAAATATATCTTCAGACATTACAGAATGTCGCCTCGAGGATAAAGCTGCCCCCTCCCTCCATTGAGTGCCATCGCTTAGAAATGAGGAACCGCTGTGAAAAGACCTTAGTTTTTTACTATAGATAACCAGGGAAGAACTCTGGTGTTTATGCCAAACAGTGATTTAAAGAATGAGTCAATGTAGGTAAACAGAATAGTAGAAATGGCTAAGTTAGTGTGAGAACATATGCTCAAAGTAGAGCAATCAGAGGCATGAGATGAGTCACCAAGAACCACAGCTTATCAGCAGAGCCTTTGGCTAGCACAGAAGCATCTGGGTTCTTAAGGGCAGATTTTTTCATATTCAAAAAAGAACTCAGAGATGAAGAAGTCTCACTCACTTAGCCTCTCAGTCAGCTGTCCTTCGGGGAGTCCGATTTGATGGCAGCAGTATGTTTCATACAGCTGTTGAACTGGGCTGATGTGACAGGGCTATTTTTGATATCTGATAGTGAGGCTAGGGGTAAATTTTGGCCAAGTATTTAAATGGCCTGGGAACATGCGTGTCAACTAGATACACTTGACTTCTCTCAGTTCATACCAGGATCTGGGATAGATGAAGGATGGGGTAGGCAATTTCAAACAAGCGGCTGGAAGTTTAGTGGTTTATTAGACTGGGTTAACTTGTTCCTACACCAAGATGTCCTCAAACCAAAATGCCTAATCAGCTGCCTTGGTCGCATGCCCTACTTGAGCTATGTTACCCATATCCATCACCTGCTCGGTGTGAGTACTGCGCTGATGATGCCTTAGGGACTTGGATATCTGTAGTGCTCTCACTTAGTCGGCAGGAGGCGTCACACACTCAGTTTGGACAGAACCTCACATGTTGACCCCATCACTTCTGAGCCATGTAATCTTGCACAAAGGACTTAATGTATGAAACTCAGTTTCTGAAAAGGCGGTGTAATAAACCCATCCTGTAGAGTTATAAGTGACACTTGTAAGATTCTTAGCACTGTTACTATCATCACAGTCATGGCATTCACAAACAAATGGGCTTATTATTTAGCTTTCTGTGTCGTCTTGCCACAGCATAAGGGCCACTCCACCCACATGCAGCATCAGGGCCTGCTCAGGGTGGGGAAGGTGCGAGTCCAAACAGAGTTGCTCTAGAATGCCAGCTGTTCCCTGGCATGGACCCTGGGGTTGGAATTGGTGGTTCCCTCTTGGGAATTGGTCCTGTCCTGATTTAATCAGAGGGGTTGGTTTGGTCTACAAGAGATGATTTCTTCTTGCCATTGCTGCAGTGAGTCACTTTGGGTTGAGTGTCTGGCAGCAAGTTTTACTTCATAGGACTCTTAGGGAGGTAACAACCCTTGCAAGGGGGCTTATAGGACTTAAAGAGGCCACTGCTAAATTCTTTTGAGGCGACTAGAATGTTCGGTCAGGCTGTATTATGCCTGTGCTATTACTTGAAGTCAGTAGATGTTCAGCTGGAGTTGGGAAACAGATCCTTTAAGATCAAATGTATTGCTTTTTTTTTTTTTTAATGTCTTCACTATTTCATTCAAAAACTGCCATAGAAAACTGATTCCTGAATCAGTTTCCAATTCAATTTGCTTATTTTGAGTGGTCTTAAGAAAGAAATGAAAAGTAAGCAAAACATCACAGAATTTTTAGAGCTGTATTCTTTGTGTGCATACTTAACCATAAAGTGATGTTTATGGGGTTTTTGTTTTTAAATACTTTCTGGAGATACTTCATGACACTGTCTGTTTTTCCTTACACAGGGAATGCTTCAACGGAGAAGAATGGTGTTTCTTTCAGTGTTCAGAATGGGGATGTGTGTCTTCATGATTTCACTGGAAAACAGCACATGTTTAATGAGAAAGAAGATTCCTGCAATGGTAAAAGTCGTGTTGCTCTCAGAAGGACTTCAAAGCGTGGAAGCTTACACTTTATTGAGCAAATGTGATTCCTTTTTCTAAAATCAAAGCATGATGCTTGACAGTGTGAAAATGTCGTTTTACCTTTTACACAATGTGAGATGTATGAAAATCAACTAATTTTTTACTCAGCAACCTCTGGAGGAGCTTAAGCTAATTGAGGGCAGTGGTTACTATTGGAAGAGGAGACATTTTACCATGGTTTTTTAGACATTTGCTATTTGGTTTCTTCTTCATTTTAAAAGAAGATTGGTTTTAAACAACACACTAAGGATAAGACAAAATAAATAAATAGAAGCAGTTCATTTCCCACCACATTTTAAAGAGGTTGTCTTTGATAACATGTAAAGCAACTGTTGACTGCAGCCTGTTGGTGAGTTTAGTTGTGCATGCCTTTGTTGTAAATAAGCTATATTCTAGTGACCCACATGTCAAAAATCTTCTTTCTACATTTTTTTGTATTTATTTTCTACTGTGTAAATTTATTTGTTAGTAGAATCATGGTTATGTTTTTGTGTCTAATGTGATAATTCAGAAAATCCTTGCTAGTTCAGTGAGTTCTCAAACTCCTTCTGGAGATTATAGGGGATGTGAAATACAGAAGCTTTTCACTGAAATTAAGAAATAATGACAGCCAGATTAGAAACATGTAAGCAGACAGTGCCACAATTTAGCTCATATAGTGCCTTTACCTGAAAAAGGTGACTAGAAAAAGGTGTCCCCACTGGGCAGACACAGCCCCATGGGCTCATACCTTGGCAAACAGAGTAGGGGTCATATTTAGCCTCACTCATCCTCTCGGGTACACCTTGTGCTGTATACAACCTGTACAACCATACATGGCATTCAATATGGATACCATCTCTTAACCTCATCTCTAATTACCAGGTTATGGGATCTGCACCAAGATGTTTAGCTTAATACCTTGGCCTCAGAGAGGGATGGAACTGTAATTGAGACCACATTCAGAAAAATTGTGAATAGAAGATGTATACACTGCCACTTCTCAGATCCCCAGAGCCTGTCAGAAAGGGAGAGTATAGTAGGATTACTTTTTTAAAAAGATGTATATAAGGAAAAAATTCATGTTGCTGTCTTTAAAAGGAAACTGCGCGGTGCTGTGTCAACTGTCAGGACTGGTCTGTTCTGGCCCTACATTTATTTTCTCAAAGGTGTCACATATTGAAGAGTGCATAGTGACAAGACGAAGGGGAGCAGCTATTGGGAATGGTGAACTATCCTGCAATGCTATCGTTTCCATATGTATCAAACCCTGATTGCTCCTACTTACAGAGGGCCTACTTTGCTTTCCACCCACAGCTGCTTGAGCAGTGCCTCAAGAATGGCCTCATAAGGAACATTTCAAAACCCTCCACTTAGGTCTTTCACTAAGGTTCCCTTGCATATATTTCAAGTGAATGTTGTATCCCAGACTAATCATAGTAATAATGTAATACACTTCTGTGAGTGCTGATTTGTCTTTGCGATATTTCTTCTCTGATTTATTTAATTGTCTTGTATTTATATGTTAAAATTGACAAAAAGTGATAAAGTCAGTGAAATAAATTTGCAGTTAAGTCCCTTTAAGTTTGCAAACTTTCACGAGGAGAAAATGCTTGCAAAGAAAACGCTTCCTTGGCAGGGTGGCATGGGATGGTGGGATGAGCCTGATCAAGACAAACTCGACAGTACCATCTTTGGTGAAGAGCAGGCACTCTGACTCTGACGTCAGCAGGAACTGTTCTGCCTCATAAGGTCGGCTCCTGAGGTGTCTTCATCTTCCCCGTACTCTCTCAAGCTCATCTTTTTAACATATATTGCCACATCAACTCTGGATTTGGATCCCCTCTGAGTGTCCACTTCCTCAGCACTGACCAGTAGGATTTCAAGATGAGGGTAGGATTTGGGGTTTCTAGGGAGCTGATTAGCATGTGGGAGCTACAAATGGGGGAAGCTGGCCTCAGGTCCATAAGGGTTCTCTGTGCAGTCTCTCCTCTGGAGATGCTGCACAGAGAACCCTTACCTCAAAGACGCTGAACATTAAATTGAAAGGGAAGGAGGTGAGAGACTCTAGATTTGGGGGGGGGGGTGAGATCTCAGAAAGCAGAGCTCCTAAAGCAGATTATGTAACCAGCACCTTTTGTGTGCATAAAAAGATAGACAACAGCTGATGTCTTTTAGATGCTGGACCTTCAACCCCAGCTTTATTTTTTATTTGGTGTTTCGTATCTGGACTATAGTCCTTAAACCAAATTCTCTTGTCTATTTTTTTTTTTTTTTGCTTCAAAGAGATAAAGAACAGGACAGAGAGAATGTTCCTGTGAAGCCTCCTCCTTTAGGTTTAAAACTGGTGGTATATTCTGAAGTTCTACTGAAGGAAATAGAGGTGGAGTCAACGAAATGGCAAGGAGTGTCACAGCAGTGGCCAGAACTAAAGAAGTATTTCTTTCAGAACGTTTGAGATGTTTTTACCCAAAACACACTGCAGTCATTAATCCCACAAAAAACTATTAACTTCAATGACCACCATCATGATTGCTCTCAGCAGAAGTAATAAAGTGGCTTCATTTGGGAGACTGGGTTTTATCTAATAAGGTCACATAGGCAGGTTTGTTAAAGGCCATTTGGACAAAATGCTAATTTAATGAATAAGAAATTTACCAAATGGACTGTGTGTTGCTATTTTGTCTCTGTAACAGCATTTTAGGGACTATTCATTTGTGTCTACCATGGTGTTCACTGCTATGGTTGGAGTCAGAAGGATAGGGAAAAGGAAAGACTAAGTGGACATACAGCTATAATCATAAATGAGAGGAATTCTTACCAGGATATCCTTTTTTCTTTTCACTGCAATCTCTAGGGTACCGCATCAAAAAGTTGGGGAAGACAAAAATTAAATACATTCTTCCAGGATATATTATTTTAAATATATTTTTCACTATAATTAAATTGTATGCTCATTAATGTTCCCTCTTTGTTTCTCAGTCTCGAACTGGCTACTGGAGCTGGGGCAGAGACAAATTCAACATTCCTGGAAATACTATGGTGAAAAACAAAATAATATGCAGCCATAAAAAGAGCTAATTCTGGTGAATTGGCTAGTTTAAGCAATGTGATTCAGAACTGACCTTCTTTGTGTCAAAAATGGAGTGCTTTCCTTTAAAGACCTGAACGCTTCAAGAAAAACATTTATTGATTTCTACAATCCACCTTCCTTGGTAGAAGTTCCTGTGGCAGAACAATGGGCAGACCCTTTAGTCGAGGTCAGAGAAGCCATATGTGTTCCTGTCCCAAGGTCTAATTTGGGGATCTTTATGAAGGTCATGAATGAGCTTCAGAAGCAGTAACATCCATCACATTCTGTATCTGTTTCTTGATAAATATTTGAGAAATGACTTAGAGGCAGGTTTATTGGGTCACAGTCTAAGAAAGGCTTCATGAATATGGGAAACAATGGAGATTTTATATTTCAGGGACATGAGGATACTTAGAAATATTTCTGATTTTTTAATAGCACAGTTCCTGGTCTAAAATGAACCACTAAATTTTGCATGGAAATTTAAAAGCTAAAAAGTAAGAGCCTTCCTTCTTGGTTTTTATCCCAGACTTTCAAGCTTATTGGAAAATACACTTATATTATAATATGCTTTAAAACATAGACCAAAGCCTATGACTGAATATACACCAAACAGGGTACATGTGTGTAAAGCAGAATTTACAAAGAATGAGATCAAGAAACTAAAAATGTTTCTATACCTAATGGAAATGCCAGGTAATGAGCAAAAGTCATCTTCTATTTTCCCTAGAGTCAAGTGAACAAAAGCAGTAATGAAAAAAGCAATGACCCCCAGGTTTTAGATATAGAAAAATACATGAGACACATACTCAGATTCAGAAGTTAGGCAGATTAACTTAATGTCTAGTTTTGTTTGCTCCTAGACCATAACAAATTCTGCATGGAGGCACCTCGCATGGATTTCCATATAATTTAAGGGTCAATAGTAAGAAAACAAAGTATGTGAAATGATGAGGGGTTTGGTGCTTTAGTTGAGTGACATAAATTTGTTATGGCATTTCTAAAATGAACTTGGTTAAGGACCTTTCAGAGGGGATCCAGGTGAGCAGGACTGATTTTCTTTGAATCATTCATTCATTCATTCATTCAACACTAATTGAACTACAATTACATGCTCAACATCACCAGAAATGGTAGGAGGTAACTACATCTGTTTAAATGGGTTGTTTACAATCCAGTTAGAAAAATATGCCTTGTATGAAAACAAAATTAATGATGAGATCGTTAATGATGAAAACAGCTATTAAGCACCTTTCTATGAGCACAGACAGTATTAGCTAAGTGTTTTCTACTCAACCTCTTGTCTTCATAGTCACCCTAGAAGGTGGGTACTATTATTCTCCCCCATTTTACACACGAGAACATTGAATCTCGAACAGTTTAAACACTTGTAATTGGCAGAACTGGAATTTGAACTCCATTTGGACTGACTCCCAAACCTAGGCTTTTTCTTACTAAAGAAATTGTGGGAAATCGGGAAACGAGGAGGTCAAATAATGAAGGAAGAGCTGACAGGCAAGGAGAGGAAGGGTCTGCTGGAGAAAGCATACAGCAAATGCGTAGTCTAGTGTAGTGTTTGTGGAAACAATTGCATGAGCTGAACTATCCACTACAATTCATCTGGGACCATATTTTTTGGGTCCCAGATTTTTGGTGGAAAATGAGCACTGGGTTGAAGATGGTGAACTGTGTGAGCGCCCACAAAGAACTGTAATGCCAAGTTTCACACTGCAGCCCCCAGGTGCAGGGGTAACCAGGAGGCCCAGCGCAGATCTGACACTTCCCTTCGGTGGAGGGGGCCCATTTCTCCCGCCTGTGTTGTTGGCAGCCCAGCCTGGGAGCCGCCTCCTCTACCTCCTCCCTCCGGGGCTGGGCTGCGGGCGGGGCTAAGGACACGACTGTGAGCTCATCTTAGGGGCGGAGCTGGGCGCCCGCGCGCGAAACAGCAAGAGAGGCGTTCCAGGCCCCAGCGGCCCCAGTCCCCTTACCTGGCTCCTCAGGCCCCGCTCCGGGGGCTGTGCTTCGCGCCGGGGGCGGAGCCGGAGGTGGGCCCAGGGGCAAGGCTGGGGGCGGGTCCAGGGCGTCCAGGTGGCCCTGCGGAAGGGCCTGTTTCTCCACCCTCCGCTGGACTCGGGGTCTGCGGCCTCGGTAAGGTGAAGGCCTCGGGAAGGCAAAGTAGTTCCTGCCCGGAGCCAGGTTCGCCGTCGCTCCCACGACCACCTCTATTTCGTTCCCCCTCAAACTGCGACTCGAGGGTTCCGTTCCGCGGTGGGGGCGCGGCGAGGGGTGGGGCAGGGGAGTGGGCCGTGGCTGCCGTGTAGGGCTGGGCAGGGTAGGGTTGGCAACCACCCAGGAGCTTCCCCACAATCTCCTGAAGATTAAAAAAAAAAAAAAAGGCTCTGTGGGGGGGCAGGCAACATCACCCCACGCCCTGAACCCAGCTCCCTGCTTCTCCAGTGGGACCCCTCGGACCCTCGAGCGTCGGGACCGAGCAGGTCCGGTCCAGGCGGGGGCGCTGTGGCCCCAGCCCGGGTCTCCGCCCCCGCCTCCGCCCCCTCCAGCCTTGCAAAACTCTAGTTGGCTTGCTTACCACCCCACTTTGCTTCTATCGTTTTTTTTTTTAAAAAAAAGTCCGAACCTTCTACTTCGGGGATCCATCCTGAGAACTGATCGAGGCTGTGACTGGGAGCCAGACACCTTTGCGCAGCAGCCCAGGCGTCCCCCCTCCCGCACCAGGTCGGGCGCCGCGACCCCGGAGCACCTCCAAGATGAGGAGCCGGAGCAATTCTGGGGTCCGCTTGGATGGATACGCGCGACTTGTGCAACAAACCATCCTATGTTACCAGGTAGGAAGCACCAAACTCATCTGCCCTCTCTTAACACCTCTACCCGGACCGTCTGGTGTCCCGAGACTTTGCAGTTCAGAGGTTTTCTCTTTAACTTAAGTCTGATGGCTGGTGATTCCTCCACCCCCATTTCTACTCCTTCCTCTTTACGAGAAGGGCGGATGAAACTGGGAAGCTAAGCCACACAAAAGTCTTCGGCCACTGTTTGGGATCCACAACAGAAAGAGCCCCAGTGTGCCCTGGGTACAAAAAAACCGCTCTTTTTGTATTAACTCTGTTAAAGACCCATCTGGGGGTAGGTGTAGGTGGGGGGTTAGGGCTTACTCTGGTTGCTGTTCTACAGACGAGGAGCCTTTGAGCCAAAAAGGTAATAAGATCCCAACAAATGCAGGCCTTCTGCTCCCAAGTTCAAGGGAACCTATGAATCTGCCCATGTGGTCTGAGGTATGACGATGCTTGCTGTGTCCTACTGGGTTAAAGTTGGATGTGGGCCCATCATGTAAGACCAACGGACTATTTTTATTCCTTGTGAAGACAGCAGCTATGTTGCTTGCTCTCCATCAACGGCAACTATTTATAGAGCATGTCAGAGAAGAAAGTGGCATTCCATAGTTAAAGGCCTGCAAGTTGGGAGCCACTATTACTCGACGCCACTGATCATTTTCCCATCTTAACCAATCTCTTAGCCTTGTTTCCTTATTCAGGAAATATTCATTGTGTATTTATTATATGCAACACATTCGATGCTGGGCTTAGAAAGCATTAGTGCTTAGACTACAGTGAGATGTAAACATAGGGGATAGGTCTAGAGTCACTCATCTGAAACCCTTGGGATCCAATGTAGACTCTTTAGACTTTAGAAAAGTGGTGTACACATACCTATTCAGTAATAACTGTAGTGGCTTCTGGGCAACATCCCTTAAACTCATTATTTCCACATCAAAATGTGACTATTCACCCTGGCAAGGAAGAATAAAGACTAAGAACAGTTTTCTATCAGCTCAGGTAATCTTTTGCCATCAACCTGCTGGCTGCAAACTTAGAAAAACACTGAATGTTCAGAGCTTATTGACTTTTGAAATTGTGCTTTAAGGATTGTGGTCCTTATTTGAGGAGTAGGAGAAGAATCCTGGAAGAGATGAGAGATGATATTCAAGTTAAGCACTGAAGGAGGACTAGGCTGGCACATGAGATTATTTCTCGTGTGTGTGTGTGTGTGTGTGTCTTTTGATATATATTAAAATTATATATACAAAGAGTTTCAAAATCCAAGTTCAAAGGCCTTTCTCTAATTACTGTGATGGAAGAGGCTATAAAAGAAAACTGGAGAAACGTGGTTTTGTGTCAGACCTGGGCTTGAATCCCTGGCTCTGCCTTGAACAACATAGGTAACCACTCAACCTCTGTGAGTCCATGCCCTCAGGTGGTAAAATGGAGGTAATAATCCCTGCCTCTGCTGATGTATTATGAGGAGAAAATGAGCACTCAATATGTGCCTGGCTCCTTGTAAGCAGTCAGTAAATGATGAGTGCAGGTGGTGGTGTTAGGGCTTTGATACAGGCCAAATATATCCATGCCACACTTTCTCAAGTCTCCACCCTAGTCCATGATGCTTCCTTTCCTGAGGGCCTTCCTATAGCTTCTAATTGCTTTCTGGTTCTTGAACATAATTAAATCTCCCATGGATATGGTGAGATCCTTATGCTCAGAGACCTCATTGGTTTTGTTCCTTTTGTATCAGGCAGTGCTCTAGGCCCATGAAAGTTACCTTTAAGTCCTCCTTGATAGAATACTTCCCACAAGTGTTGAGCCATCCTCATGATCAGCTATTGGTCCAAGCCTGCCTTCCCTCAGAAGCAAATGAACTCTTATTAAAGCAAAACTGCAAATGGACTTTCCTCTCTAACATTTTAATGATTAAAAAAAGTTGTCTGAGCGTTTAGTTGTATTTATTTTGGGGGAAGTTGGTGAGAAGCTCTTGTGTTTGCCCTCTTTTTCCTTTCCTGGCTGCATAGTCAAGCTCTTCTGCCTAAGTAGAATATTCTAAGGAAGGTTCTGCCGGGGAATTCCATGAGTCCACTAGTGCAGAGTCACCAGAATCACACCCCTTCCCACCTAATCCCATCCTGCCCCCCACAACTAGTCTTCATAGTTGTAGAGCATTAACACATTTAAGGCCTCATCCTGTTAACTGAGTCATCTTAGGCAGGTCACCTAAGCACTCTGTAGAAATGAATGAGCAATTTTGTGCATATTTTATCATAATAAAAAAATGAATGAGCTGGATTAGTGGTTTCTGAATTTCATGCTTTTTCTCCCCACTCCTATACATGTGTGCAGATGTTCATGAGGCATTCTTTAATAGCACCTGGCACACACTCTAAGCTCAGTTTCTGATTGACTTCTTTAAAATCAAGATCAACTTGCATTGATTTCACGTGTCAGAAATCAATGTTAAACATGTAAACTCATAATCATTCTGTTGGAGACACTTTTTTCATATCAGCTAGCTTGTCAACTACTTTTCCTGTATCTATAAAAGAGTCTTTTCCATTAGTCATTTGCCAAATATATTTGCTGTTAAATATGATTTGAATCTTTAACGCTAAGAAAGCTATGTTTATAAAAGGTTCCTTTTGCAAGTTTTATTTTGTATTTAGAGAGATGATAAATATATACTCTGGCAAGTATCTTAAAATATTTCACTCAAGAAAAACCCTAAATTCCTATATTTATTTGCACCTAGATAAAAATTATAAGATAAGAACTATGGAGACTACAGTGATGTAAGGAAAAAAGTTAATAAAAAATAAAAATAAAATATTCCCTGCTTCCTTTAATAGTAAAGTAATATGCAATACAATGTCAGAATAATCAAAAAGATTTTAAGTCCAAGTGCCCCACTTTAATTTCCCTTTAAATAAAGGATTCCCTTCATTCTTTACAGTAATTTTAAGTACTATATTTCTATGGTTATATTCGACAATATAAACAAGCAGTTTGCAGAAGTGGAAATTAATAAACATGTGAAGAGTTTACTCAACCTCACTGGTAATCTGAGAAAGTAAAACAAATCATAATAATTTCAGATTGAAAACTGGCAACAATTTTAAAGCACAATCTAAGTGTTGACATGGTTATGGAGAAGATGTAATTTCCAAGCATAGCTCATGGAAAGATAATATTCGTTAAGATAAGCTAATGCTGTAACAGCCCAAAATTTCATTGCCCAAACAAGTTTATTTCTCACACACACTTATAACAGTTCAGGGTAGGTGACGGTCAATGGAGGTGTGAGCCAAAGACCCGGGCTACCTACCAGTGGCTCTGCCATCTTAATATGTAGTTCTTAAGGTTTCCCTGGTTGTTGACATCCAACTAGTGGATCAGGAAGAAGTGTAGAAAACTGTTCATGGGGCTTTTATTGCTGCATAGAGAACTTGAAATAACCCAAAAAACACGCACAGATGGGCTGACCGAGCCTCTGAGAATACTCGCGTGATAAGGAAATGGCACACCATTTCCGAGGGAGGTCTGCCCCACCTGTGTTACTTGGCAGTCCCATTGGTCAAGCTGCTCATCATTCCCTACTCCTTGTCCTTCTCCCTCCTACCTATCTTTGAACACCTTGGGAGCTGAGCACATAGGCTGATAGCAAATGTGCAAGCGTAACAAACTAGTTGATAGAATATGCAGCATGATTCAAAGCCTCCCTTTGTATTTAATTGCTATACAAAGACGGTTGCACAGATAAACTGCACTTCATAGTTCCTTTCCTGCAGTTCCCCGTCTGGTTTATCCTGCCTACCTTGCCCAGGTTCCGGGTTCACCAGAAACCCACATTTGTGGCCAAGGCATGAAAGTTGTATAGTTCATTTCCATCCACATTCTGTTGGCTAGAACTCAAACACATGGTCATATCTAACTGCCAGGGAGGATGGGAAATGTAATATAGCTGAATGCCTATAAAGAAGAGAGACTTGCATTGGTGATTAGCTAATAGTCTATGCTAAAGAATGTAAATTACAGACTGTTAGTTGGTCAGTTGCCTTGGAAAAGAATCTAGAGAAGATAGTGAAATCAGAGCTCTTCATACCCTTTGACTCAGGAATTCCATGTCTAGATATATACTCTATGGATGTGTCCTTGCCCATTGCCCAAGGAAATATGTCCAGGGACATTTGTTTAACACTGTTTGTAAAAGGAAAAATTAGAAACAACCTAAATGTTCCTCAGTTTGGAAATTGATGAATAGATCTAGCCACACAAGGGAATACTATATAGCAGTTAAAATGACCTCAACTTTCGTACCAAATTGGATAATGCTCAGAAACTTAAAGTTGAACCAAAAAAAGCAAATTGTAAAAGAATAAGTACAGTGTGCTACTACGCATCTAGAACTTTCAAAATACTCCAAGTAATGGTCTTTCTTATGGGTACATATTGTCAAAAAATTTTTAAACATGGATGGGAAAATTATGCTCCAGCTTTGGAGTAGTAGAGTAGCAGTTCTCAGAGTGTAGTTCCCAGATCCCTTAGGGTCCCTGATGCCTTTACAGGAGCTCTGAAAAGTCAAAACTATTTTTATACTATTATTAAAACATGATTTGCCTTTTTTGCTGTGCTGACATTGACTGTGATGATAGAAAGTAAAGCCAGTTGCACTTAAGAATAGCCTTAATGAAACAGATTTCTTTAAATTTTACTCAATCTTGATCCATCAGTACACACCTTGTAAATACTCTGAGTCAAACCACAGAGTATACGTAAAACACTACTGCTATATACCGAGGTGGAATGGTTGCATTAAAGAGAACCACTTGTGCAACTGTGTGAACTGCAAGCTGAACTAGCCGGGTTTTCTGGAACAGCATTTTTACTTGAAAGTTTGGCAAACTTAGGCAGATTTGGGTATTTGACAGACACTTTGTCAAAAATGAGCAAAATGAACTGGTGGCTTCCAGGAAAACAACTAACATTTATTGCTGATGTTAAAATTTGTAGTTGCAAAGGAAGTGAGGTTTTTGGGAAATGAGGCTCTGCCACTGTGAGTGTGATAGCTTCCTGACACAGACTTTTCTGTACCAGGGGTTAGTGATGATACCATTAAATTGATGCTAAATGTGATTTTCTAATATTGTGCAATGAATTGTGTCAACATCTGGGAGAACTGTATAACTCAGTGATCCAGTATTTTCCAACCGGCCAAAGCTTGATGTTATGAGATCACACATGGACAAATGATACGTTCAAAATGTGCGCTACATCAGTGGATTTTAAAATATCAGCATAGATAAACCTCACTGTTGTGGTTTGAAATCCCGCATATTAAGCAGATGTCACTTGAGTTTTCATTGCATCAATGAGTATTTTCAATTATCTAAAAAGATTTTTAAAATATTCTTCCCATTTTGAACTATGTATATACGCACAAGCCTAGATTTTCTTCATACTTTTCAACTTAAATGACATTGCCAAAGATGGGATGCAGAGTCAGATAGAATACGTCTGTCTTTCATTTAACCAGATATTAGAGCTGCAAAATATAAAACTGCCATTCTTGTTTTGAAAATTCTTTTTAAAGTTTTGTTTTGAAATAACACTAAAATGTTATCTACTATGCAATAGGCTAACTGATGAATTAGTAAATATGTTTTTTTCTCACTTTAAGTTTCCAATCTGGTAAATAGTAATAACTAGAGTCCATATAAACAAAAGCTCTTTGGGATCCTTAATAATTGTTAAGAGTGTAAAGGAGGCTCAAGACCAAAAAGTTTGTGAACTGCTGCACTAGTGGGAAGTGGAGGTGGAGTAGGGGAAGAAGAGCAAAGAAAGCTTCAACTTTGATATTTTATTTTTTTTAAAGGAAGGCGTCTGGTATAATTAGAGCAACTGCCTTCATTTTCCGAATCATGGAAATATGTGTATTAGTTATATTCTCTCTTGTTTTTTTTTCTGTTTGAGATTTTATTTTTTTTTTTTAAACCTGAGTCTATATTAATAAAGTCTAGGAAGAGCCCAAGACTCAATTTTGATTTCTTCCGATCCCCACACCTCGCTTAAAAGGAGATACTTTAATAATGAATTAGATAACCAAAATATACCTCAGCTCCACCCACTTCTGACCATGTCCACTGCCACTCTAACCTGTGCCACCACCACCTCGTGCCTGGACCACCTTCTCCCTAATACCAGGCACAGAGCACGCTGTGCTCCTGCTTACAGTCTGTCGTGGCTTTCCTCATGGCTCCAACTTGAAAGCTTGGCTTCTCTGTCAGGAGTGATATTAAGAAGAGAAAATGGAAGAAAGCCACCCCCAACGTCTCTCTCTCTTTTTTTTTTTTTTTTTTTTGAGACTAGGTCTCGCTATTTTTGTCTGTGGAACCGCAGGCTCTCGTTGCCGGGGGTACCACGGATTCAAGCCATCCCCAGCCTCAGCTTCCCAGGGAGCTGGGATTACAGGCGCGCGCCACCACGCCCAGCTATTTTTGGGGGACAAGGTCTTGCTATGTTGCCCAGGTGGGACTCGAACCACGATCCCTGGTCCCCGCTGCGGCTTCCTAGGGTACCGCTTACAGGCACGTGCCACCGTGCCCGGCGCAGCTTCTCAACTTCTCAAGCCCAACAGCAAATGATCTTTTCCAGAAGGGGACCCTGGTACCACCAGAGCCAGCAACCCAGAAGCCTTACCTTCCTTCCCTGCCTTGGCCCAGTCCATTTCCGTAACTTTTGAATCCATCGGCTGCTTCTGCCGTTCTCTGCTGCTACCTTGCTTCTCCAATCAGCTGCTGGCCCTACCAGTCTCCACCCCTCCACTGGCTTCCCCACCTGCTACTCTCAGGCTCCTCCTAGTATTTCTCCCCGTGGCAGTCAAATTGGCCTTCTCCAGCACGAGTAAGCTTCCTGCTGCACACCCATGCCATCTTTACCAGCTTAACCTCTTCCACCTGAGCTCAACCAGCTACACCTTCCCACTCCTCGCCTCGATGCCCTCCTAGCGCAGCACACACACAACGTGCTGTATTTAACCAGGTTGGAGTTTAGCCTCTAGTGTGATTTGCGTATGAATGAATCTCCACTAGCTCATAAACTCTGCTGGGCAGATTGAGGATTGCTTTTTAGTTATCGTTTTATCCTTAGCACTTAGTGACACCTGACAGTTGTGGCGATACAAAGATTTGTATCACCAGTTACAACAGTTGTAGATTGAATGGACAAACGAAATAAAATGCTTACCACATAGTCCGTTAGGTACAGTAGTTTGTGCGTTTAATCAATGACCACTGGTATTGTTATTCATCAAACCACTACCCTACAGCCATCTTTTGGAGATTACTTTTTTTGTTTTTTGGGTTTTTTTTGTTTTTTTTTTTTTCTGAGACTAGGTCTTGCTATTTTTGCCTGTAGAACCGCAGGCTCACGTTGCCCGAGGTACCACAGACTCAAGCGATCCCCAGCCTCAGCTTCCCAGGTAGCTGGGATTACAGGCGCGCACCACCATACCCAGCTATATTTTTTTTGGAACTAGATCTCGCTACGTGCCCCAGGCAGGACCTGAACCGCAATCCCTGGCCCCAGCCACGGCTAGCTAGGCTGCCGCTTACAGGCATGCGCCACCATGCCCAGCCCTTTTGGGGAGTCTTAGAGCCTAACAGTATGCCCATAACAAAAGACCCAGCCAGAGTTGCTACAACCTGTCTATCCTTTGTCCTTAGTCCAAGTGTACTTCGGGAGAAGTTTAATAATCACATTGAAGATGAGAACTCTGTGGCCCGGGCAACACAAGCTTTCTGTACAGCATGGAGCCCAGTAAGGGCAGAAAGACATTTTTAGTCCGTGGTGGGAGAGGAACTGCAGATGGTTGTCTGGTCGCTGTGTCCATTTGAGAAAGGCGTGCTTGACGCATCACATTTTCTTCCTGGTGTAATCTGGAGCCCTGCCTTCTGCCACCACCTACTTCAACTCCTTTTGGGGTGAAGCCAGGAGAACTTTTTCAGAACAGCCTTTAAATATATCAGTGCCACTTAAAGACATTTGATAATTCAAAGAAAAAAATCCTTGAATCTTCCATTTGCAAATCCAGGACTGTCATAACCCAGAGGAGGGAGAGAGATCTAGCATAGGTTCAAGTTTTTCAGGAATACAAAAGATTATCTAGTCCCATCATTTAGTCTGTTCTTGCAGTTAGAGATTTCCAGCCAAGATAGTATTCTTACTGAATTTTCTGTAGTTTGTTCCAGCCTACTGTCAGCCCTTTCTTCAAGGTCATGCCTTTAGTGAACCGACAGTGCCGTCACAAGCTCTCTGTCTTGTCGGGACCAGGTCAGATGACGAGATAAATACTGTGATAGACCAGACTGCTGTGCCCACTGAAGCTGCATTCTAATTTTGTATGCTAGTGAAATTTTTCAGTCCGTTTCTTTATTCTACTCAGTGTTGTTCTGCCATTCTGTTTTTGTCGCTTGCATTTAGATATCACTTTATTGGTGAAGTAACTATCACATCTGTCTCACCATGGATAGGGAGAACATGATTAATGTTATTAAGCTATATTTAGAGAAGCATGTCTTAATCAAATGGGTTATTGGTCCTTTTAAGACTTTGATGAAAGCCAAATATGGTATTCTCTCCTGAGAAAAATGTCGCACAAATTCCAGGATTCTCATGGACCTTCATTTCCCTGTTCCCCCAAATCCATTTGTGAACCAGCAAATCCTCTGGAGAGTTTTTCCACCATGTTGAACTACAGTACACACATATACATGTGTATGTGTGTGGATGTGTGTACCCTTATATGTCACAATTAGCCTGTGTAAACAAAGCTAAAGGACAAGCTGCAGAATTGAAAAGATTTTTGAAGCACATCTCGGAAGCCATCTTGGAAGTGGACCCACGAGCCCTAGTTGAACCCTCAGGTAGCCCTGGCCAACTTCTTGTCCAAAGCCTCTAGGCTCTGAGAAGCCCAGGTGTGGAGTTATGTGTGATGCCTCCAAGCTCTAAACGCAAACTTAAGAGAACAAAAGCCTGTCTTACAATTGAAAATATCAAATAGTGACATCTACACTTCTCCTGTTTGGCTATAAGTGTACTAGTGAGGCACCCGCTAAGCCTCTGGTACTTCAAACTTAAGGTGTCAGCCAGGATAGTACTAACAATCCTCACTGAGTTTGAATATGTTCTGTAAATTTCCACAACATCAGGCTAAGAACTGACATCTCAGTTATTCCCCACCTTTCTGCAGAAATTGGTGAGGGGACAAAGAATGACAATCTCCTAGGAGAGTGGTAAAGCCATTTGATGTTTACTTGTAGCTCAGAGCCTAGAATGGTTTCTGTGAGTTTTGAAAAGGTTAAGATGGGCACTGGGATCCGGAATGACAATGACAAAATGGGAAGTAGATGCCTGTGATGCTTGGCTCCGACCCAATTTATTTCCCTGTAGGCCTTATTCGGTCACCAGAGATGATGCAGATGCCTGGGTCCAAGACTACGTGTGTCTTGTGCATTATTTGTTGACCCAGAGGTGGGGGAGAGCTAACAAGCAGCAATTTAGAAAAAGGCATCCTTTGAAAGTGAGAATTGCACTAGTGGTCTCCTTGGGTAAAGCATGAGTCTGCTACATATTGAAGCTTAAATTTCAATATTGTTCTCTGAACACTTGGGGTTTACATTGTCACATTATACAAAAGCATCTTTTAAACTAATGGGAAAAGGGGGGAAAGGAAGTGTTACACCACTAGTAGTCTCAGTTACAGGATCAATCCTTTAAAAACAATGCCCAGGGAATTTGGTAAAACCATACAGAAATAGAAGATTTATATGAGTGAGCAAACTTCAGGGTGAAGGAAGCGAAAGAGTCCAGATTTGCCAGGGTTTTTGTCTCACAAATATCAATGGGATAAAATATACCCATTAGCAGTATTTATAGTAAAAAAAAAAAGGGGGGGTGGCTTTGTTTCTTTCTAATAGAAATGCTTACTTTGAGCTAAATTGCAAAGGCTTTCCCTAACCACTTGTCATCATCTGATTTGCTGAACTAATTAATAGGAAAGAGAAATAATGTGAGTGAAATCTATTTAAATAGGTCAATAATATTAATAGTTAGCAGTGAGTAAACCCTGATTTGAATCAGATTCAGTCCAAAATGGTCAGTATGGATTAACTCCCTTAATTCTCACAGACAACTCCATGAAGTCTTGTTCTCATCCCCATTTGGTGGATGGACACTGAAGTAATTTACTCAAGGTCACAGCTCATTTGTGTAGAGCTTTGAACATGGGGCGTCTGCTTCCAGAGCCCGTGCTATGTTAAACACAATACACAGGATGTGTAGGTATAGACTAGATGATAGTTTTAAAAGTTTGGAAAACTGCACGTGGTAAAATGATCACATCTGAAGCCATGGGCTTCACCTGGACAAGTCTGTACACCTTCCTCTTCTCTGCAACTTGCCTGTTATGTTTTCCTTGCAAAATTGCCTCAGATATAGAGGCCTTTTGTCCCCCCTCTCTGCATAGTGAGTGTCAGCAAAAGACCCCAGAGCTCTCAAGATGGACCTGTTGGGTAGTTCACAAAAATCGGTGAATGAGAATGCGGATGATGCAGTAGAACCCCCCTCTAAGCGGGGAAACTCGAACATAAAACCACTGAGCCATCCTTCTAAGGGGCAGCAGATTGGGATCACAGGGTATCTCCTGTTCTGTGGTCATGTCAGTTTTTATGAATCACATAAAGATGGAACTTCCCACATCTGCTTCCAATACAAACACACACACACAAAAAAAAAACCACAAAAAACTTTTCTTATAGAATTAAAGAGAAGCAAGTCAATGTAACTGCTGTTAACAAAATATTATAAACCGGGGACTTAAGCTACAGAAATTTTTCATACTCCGGGATGCTGAGAAGTCCCAGATCAGGGTGCCAGCCTGGTTGGGGAGACTCCTGGATTGCAGACAGCGATGCGCTTTATCTTTATGTGGCAGCACAAGAGCCAGCTTGCCCTCAGGCCTTTTCTTATGCGGCACAGATACCATGCCCGAGCATACTGCCCTCATGACCTAGTTACCTCCGGAAGGCCCCATTTCTAAATACCATCACATTGGGGATTAGATGTCCCATATAAACTCTCCTTACTTGAGTAGCACCCCCATTTAGCATGGCTTATATATGTGGGGACCCCTAAAAGCACCCAGACTACTTCTCTGTATTAGAAGGAGTGCTTCAGGTAGACCAGCTCTGGGTGCTGAGGGATGAACTAATCCCCTCCCAACAGTTTTGCCCAAGCTAAAGGCTCAGAGGTGACTTCCAATGAACAGGACAGTGATGTTTCATAACCCAGACCATGAGTAGCGCTATGTCCGTGGTCACTGCTGTGTCATCGGAAGTCTGTTTGCCTCTGTGCAACTTGCATTTGGTGGCTACACCAGGAAGGGGCTGACTTCTTACCCCAGGTCTCCTGATTTCCTGCCTGGGGGTTAGCTCACCAGCCTCAGCCTCAGTTGAAGTGCCCATGTTATCCATTGTTGGTACAGAGGCATTTTTGTTTGTTTGTTTTTGTTTTAGTTTAGTTTCTGTTTTGTTTTGTTTTTTTGAGACTAGGTCTGGCTGTTTTGCCCAGGGAACCACAAGCTCATGTTGCCTGGGGTACCATGGACTCAAGCGATCCCCAGCCTCAGCTTCCCAGGTAGCTAGGAATACAGGCACATGCCACCACACCCAGCTGTTTTTTGAGACTAGGTCTTGCCATGTTGCCCCTGGTGGGACTCGAACCTGTGGACTCAAGCTATTCCTAGGCTCAACCTCGCTCCGTAGACTGCAAATAAAGGCATGTACCACCATGCCTGATCCCAGAGGTGTTTTTTAAAGAACACCAGTAAGTTCACTATGGGAGTAAAGCTTCACCCAGCCATTCCTAAGACCAGTTCTGTGTGACATCATATCATTAACTCGAAGTTGTTGGCTGTAAGACTATGTCAACACATTGCTCTTGCCCCCAAGGGCAGTATCAGTAGAATTTTAGAAAGTTTTCAAGAGGGCATAGATTAGTTAAAAAGAGAAAGTTAAATATTTAATTCCTTACATGGAACTATTTGAAACTATGCCAATGTCATTTTTCTTCATGATCTTGGCATTTTACCTAATAACCTTTGAAAATACCCAGCAACATTTTTTTTCATAAGTTCCCTTGTAAATAATTTGACAGTCTTTCAAATAAGATTGTTCCAGTTGGCAAGACTCTGATTATATATTTTGTTTGATACATAGTTCTTTGTGTATTTTCAGGAAAAGTCAACAGAGACTTTCTGCAGTTCTTCCTATCTTACCTATTTTAATTCTAGGGACAAAGTTTATTAGGAATAACTTTTAAAAACATTAATAGCTTTATTGACATAATTTACTTACCATATAACTCATCTGTTTAAATAGAGTGCACCATGTAATGGCTTTTAGTATAGTCACAGGCTGCATCATCACTGCAGTCGGTTTTAGGACATCTTCATCACCCCAGAAAGAACAAAAATCTGTTAGTAGTGAGCTCCTCCCCACGACCTCTCCTTACATCTACCCCCTCGCCCCCCCACCGTTTCCCATCCTGTAGACTTGCTGCTTCTGGACACTCCATACAAACCCAGTCAGACTGTATGTGGTCTCTGTGACCATCCCCGCATCGGCCTGTGTTCAGACTTCAGGCCTTCTTACTACTAAAGAGTGTTTTCTTGTTTTTAGAGCCTACATTTGTGTATCCACTCAGAATTTGATGGTTTGGACTGTTTCCACATGGGGGCTACGATGAGTAGTGCTGCTGTGAATAGATGTGAAGGCCTTTTTGTGTGAACACCTGGCTTTTTAGTGACTCAGGTGCCAGTTTAAGTGCCAGTGATAATGTCTTCTTGCTCTGCTCCATGTTTAGGAGCATGAAGGGTCTGGATTACAGACAAGGCCACCGAGGCTCAGGCAGAGTTGGCAGATTCCGTGGGTGCATGGAACTGGGCTGGTGGACTGGGCTCCGCACCCAGATTTTTTGCTTCCGGGTTCAGTGTTGCACCAGCTGGTGTGAACTATGAAAGGAGGAGACCTAAAGCCTGTAGTGCACAGATTTGCACAAACCCTGCGGGCTTTTTCCATCTGTTGGCTCTTCTGTTTGTTGCTTGCAAGAGTATGATATGGTCTGAAAACAACAGAACAAGAACGTGGGAGTTAGAAGGCTCCTCTTTCCTCCTCAGGGGAGGAAACCATAACTGCTGTCCTCTCTCTCCATCCCAGCCCTCCTTGTGCTTGAGGGGGAGCTGGGGAAAGGTGGTGCTCAGTGACCATCTCTTCCCAACTAGAATCCCGTCACGGGGCTGCTGTCAGCCAGCCATGAGCAGAAGGACGCCTGGGTTCGAGACAACATCTATAGCATCCTGGCTGTGTGGGGCCTGGGCATGGCCTACCGCAAGAACGCCGACCGTGATGAGGACAAGGCCAAGGCCTACGAGTTGGAGCAGGTAAGGCTGACCAACTGGCATGCCTCCCCTGCCCTGCACAGCCTACCAGGAAGTAGCTGTGTGTGAGGACAGCCTGATCCATATTCATCTCCATTTCTGCTGCAGAATATTTTGGGGAGGCATTTAGGTGACCGCAACATCCTATTTTCACTTAAACATCTCTTCCCTCTCTAAAAACAACAACAGCAACAGAAGTTCACCTGGACTCGGAAAATCGAGCATTCTGCTTTCCAACTAGCTACATTTCTCTGACACATGCTCTATTGAGTCTACACATATTTATATAAAAGGTGTCATTGTGAATTGATAGAATTGTTTTTAAAAATCAACACATCAAACTACACATCCTAAAGTGACTACTCTTCACAGAGGTCCCATGGAAAGGGTTTTTATACAAACAGTATTGCTGCTGCTTAAAATGTTTGGAATTTCTCTTCAAAAGGCCTTTCTAGTTTGAGTCATTTACGGTCTTACTCATTTACAGCCATCCTGCAATTTTGAACAGCACCGGAGTTAATCAGTTTTTTTTTTTGTTTTTGTTTTTGTTTTTTTTGTTGTTGTTGAGACTAGGTCTCACTATTTTTGCCTGTGGCTCACGTTGCCCGGGGTACCACAAACTCAAGCAATCCCCAGCCTCAGCTTCCCAGGTAGCTGGGATTACAGGCACACATCACCATGCCCAGCTATATTTTTTTGGGACTGGGTCTTGCTATGTGCCCCTGGCGGGACTCGAACCATGGTCCCTGGTCCCGGCCACAGCTTCCTAGGCTGCTGCTTACCGTCATGTGCCACCATACTCAGCCTTCAGAGTTAATCAGTTTTCATGCCTGTTGCCATACAGCACAAGTAAATTACTAGGAATCGTGACCTAAAGCTCCAGGATACTCAGCTTATAAAGATTATCTTGCTAAAATAGCAAAGAGGACTCACTGGACTTCAGAGCTGGGTGATGCCCCCTTGATTTGAGATAACTCACTTATCCAGACATTCCTTGGGGTAGAGGTGGGGATTGAGGAGACAATCTCAATCAGAGCACTTGCCTGTGCTCCAAGCTCCCTTCCCAGAGAAGCCTCCCTGGAGCCCTGGCTGACTGGCCGGCATGAGGGGAGGAGGCTGCTTCCCAAGCAGGGAAGCCTCATTGCTCATCCACTCTGTCTCCGCAGAACGTGGTGAAACTGATGCGAGGCCTGCTCCAGTGCATGATGAGACAGGTAGGCAGAAAACGGCAAGTACGTTTGCACGTCATCTGATTGGCGTTTTGTCATTTTCGTGGTGACAGTTAACGTTCCTAAAGCATTTTCTTCTCAAGATGAAGAGAAATTGAAAATATTTTGCTTCCTTACTTTTAAAAATTGTATTTAATAATGTTATTACCTGATAGAATTAGCACTGTTTCAAAGGACTCTGATTTTCAGAATCTCTTTTGAGGAGTTACTTGTGTGACTTTTTTTAATGGGAGAGAAAACATTGATTTTAAAAGCCACTCCTAGAAAGCCATGTACTATTGTTTATTCTGTTGACTTTATAAATTAGCTTATTTTCATTCGAGCTGAAAGGCTTGAGTTTTTAAACTGGATATTACTATTGGCTGATCTTTTCAGTGAGGGGTAAATAAAGCCATTCTTGGAGCAAGTACTGGATTCAGAACACTGCTGCAGCAAAGATCGATGCAGTGTGAGCTGTACCCTCATTCAGCACGTGCCCGGCTAACCTTTAGAGATGGGGTTGCTTTTCCCTTTACACACAAGGAAACAAGAAGTAATTTAAGCAGGTTCTCTCCTTCGCTCTCTCTGAGGGCCCACCACATCACAGCTTACCACTGGGGGCTGGGAACTTGCAATGAAGCCCTTTGCCTTAATGTCTGGTCATTATCGTTGGTTAAAATCGTGCTGGGCTGGGAAATTTCTGGTGATGGTGGGAAGATTCCCCCACCCCACCACCACGCCTTAGCTAGAACCTTCTCCCTTAGGTGGACAAAGTGGAGAAGTTCAAGCACACGCAGAGTACCAAGGACAGTCTGCATGCCAAGTATAACACCGCTACCTGCAGCACCGTGGTTGGGGACGACCAGTGGGGCCACCTCCAGGTGGATGCCACCTCCCTTTTCCTCCTTTTCCTGGCCCAGATGACCGCTTCTGGTGAGCCATTTGAGCCCATTGTCCAGGGAGTGACACTGGGGGTTGGCGGGGCCAGGGGGTGGGCAGGCATTGGTCAGCACTCCAAATCAGCTGTTTCTATAAGGAAAAAGCCTGCTTCTCTCTTTGATGTGCACTGACTGTGATGCGCCGACAGCTCCCTGAGCTCCTGCAGGGTGATGTCAGTTGCGCCAACTCTGTTAGCATCTCTCTGCGTGATTCTGAAGCTTCCTTGCTGTCACTGTCACCTTATTACTGGAGCAACCTAGACCTGCCCTACCTGGTAGCTCTACCTACCCTCTGTCTGCAGACAGTGTCCTATCTCCTCTTAGAGTTTCATTCTCCAGGATTAGCAGGCCTGGCCCTTCAACTCCTTGTCTCTCTACCCTGGACACCCTCTTCTGCACATACCCTCATTTATCCAAATTATACTCAAACAGCATACTTTCTAGAACCTGGCAGTATGCCCAGAATGGTCTATCAGTCCATAGGGCTCAAGTTGTGAGTGAGCCAGAAACTTCCAGACGGCATGCTTTGTTCCTGTTGAAGCAGAGCTGTTGGCTTCTTTGGCAGCCTGGACATGGGGCCTCCCAAGCTTTGGGCTGTGCCTGTCTCTGCCAGCCAAGCGGCCTCTCCCACCCCAGAGCCTGCTGTGGGGCTCCCCTGGGGGTTAGGTCACTTAGCGGCTGGGTCTCAGAGTTCTTGTCACCAGTCCAATGAACTGACATTCTTGAGTTAGAGGCTTCCCGTTTATTTTAGCCTGCAAATGTGAAACTCTAAAAATAGCAGAAATCAGTAAGTAATATTGTGTAGCTTTGTGAATAAGCTGGGCATTAAAAAAATTTTTTTTTTGGTTAAAGAAAAATGAGCTTACTGGTCAATATTTTGCAATATGTGACAAAATACAAAGAAAAAAAAAATCCCACCACCAATTTTCATTTAGATGGATCTCCTCCCGGTCATCCCCTTCTCCCCATCTTTGTTTTGTTTGTTTTTAACATATTTAAGATCATACCATATGCATAGTCTTCTTCTTATATAGCATTATACCTTAAACATTTTCCTTGTGATCTTTTAAGCTCTTCATCAGCTTAATTTTAGTGGTTTATCAACGAATATGCCTTAATTTAGCAATTCCTTTATGCCTTTTTTGTTATTATAACTAATGTTGCAATAGCAACTTTGACCCCCTCGCTATTTGCTTCCTTCCGTTAGTTAGATAGCGCTCAAACCTCTACTCACACCTATTGCCAAATTGTTTTCAGAACAGTTTACTCATTAAAACTTCCCCCTGCCATGTAGGGGTGCATCTCTTACCTTATCCATACTGGAAAAAATACCTGCATTTGCCATAACCTACTCCACACTCAGGAACCCAGGCAAAAATCCAACTATCTTGGTCACTGCCTGCCTCAGCGTGGGCAGCCTGGGCAGATCCTGGGAGCTGACCTTTCCGTGGAGAAAAGTTGGCTCACTTAAGTAGGACTTGGTCTAGTTGTGCGGGGCTATAATCTTGTTTTGTTGGAAACTCCTCTGCACAGACTTTTGGGCACACACTCCTTCAGGGCACACACTCCTTCAGGGCACACACTCCTTTCAACCCTTCCCACTCATAGGCGTACACACAGATGTGGACCCTGCCCACCCTCCCCCGCTTCCTTCCCTACCTCCTTTCTTTCCTTTTCCTTCCTCTTTCTGAGATTAGACATTACTTTGTCACTTACCTCAGACTTAATTTTTGATACAGAGTGAGAAAAATGAAAAGGGCAGGTAAAAGGATGTCTTTCCTGGTGTGAGATTTGTAACTTGGAATTGACATCACTCTCTTCAGCGTAATTTTGTAACTTCATTGTTTTCTCTTACTAGGTTTGCGTATTATTTTCACCCTAGATGAAGTGGCCTTCATACAGAACCTTGTTTTTTACATAGAAGCTGCATATAAAGTTGCTGTAAGTTTCAACCCCGGATAGTTTTTCAGGTGTCCCAGTTATCAAAAAGAATAAAAATCACCCCGTTCTTTGAAGTTCAAACTGTTTGAAGCTGACCTGGTGGCAGACATGATGAAAGCGTCACCTCTGTGCACAGAGCATGCGCTTACATCCTGGAGTGCAACTGCAGGTGTATGCTTTTGGAATGTGCCACATGTTTTGTTTGAATCCTTTATGCTTATTTTCATTTTATTTTTAAAGATTGACCCAATAGGTTATCTTCTCATTTATTTTTTTCTTCCATTCTCTCACTCTCTCTCTCTCACAGGCTCTGATTGTGTGTGTTGGGGGAGCCAGATGCATGGGGAAGGGGGTGCAGAGTGAAGAATTATTTTTAGGGTGAATGTTGAGGTTTAGAGAGCATGTTGAGGGTTAGAGAACAGTAGAAAATAAAGTCAACTGGGGGTTTGAGCAGGTGGTGAGCAGAGAGAGATGTGCAAGTGATCCATTAGGGAATGACCAGCTTTCATTTTAGACACTTGTGCCAGGGAGGGAGCTCCTTCCAGCAGTTTATGAGGAAGAGCCACTTGACTTCAGGGTTGGAGTGACAACGACTTGGGCTTGCCGGGAGAGGGGGAAGGCAAGGTGGAGTAGGGAGGAGTTTATAAGCATTTAATCAATAGTTTGCATATGGAACTAATCACTTCCAGTTAGTATGGAAAAAAATAGTCACTTGAGGGTTTCTAAGTTTCCATTTTTGCACTTTGAAATATTCATCTTTAGAGATAAAAAGCAAGCATTGACATTTGACATTGTCCTGCTCTTGCTGGGTTTAAATTCATGGGAAGTTCTGGCACCTCAGCTTTGACTTTCATTCCCATCATGTGCTGAGTAGTTTTCCTCCTGGGAGCCATGCTAGACATGGGCATTGAATTATCTTAATGGCTTCATTGGCTTCAACTAGTTATAACTCATTTGTTAATATTCCTTTATTTCATCTTATAATTTAATATAAATTCAAAGGGATTAGCTGAATAGAGCCATGGTGTTTGATTTTAAGAAAATATTTTGTTCTCTACAAATCAAGGGTGTCCTACAAACTAATAACTTCTAGGAGTAAGAAAATTGAGAGTCTTTTTGCATGCATTTTTGTTCCCCTTGAGTATTTACTTGCAAAAGTCAGTGCAGAAGTTGTGTGAACTGCAGTTGAGGAAGAACAAAGCCTGTGTGTGAAGCCAGGGATCTGTCAGCCTGCGAGTTTTTCGTGTTTCATTTTGCCCACAGAACTTAATGGAGTCATTTCCCCAGTGCACCTCTCACATACCTCTCACCTGCTCTGATTACTTACTACCTTTCTCTCCTGCAGGATTATGGAATGTGGGAACGTGGAGATAAGACTAATCAGGGCATTCCGGAACTGAATGCAAGCTCTGTAGGAATGGCCAAGGTGATGGAATCATCTCGTTTGTTTTTCCCTCTTTCTGTTTTTATGGCTTTGATTTTGTTCTCAACATTGGGAGTTCGGATATCATCTGATTTGCCTTTTTTCCTAAAGTCAGTAGCAAGTATGCATTCAAGTGGCACCTGTACCTCAGCCAACTGAAATTTTTAGGTAAAGGGTATAGGTTTCCCTCACTGAAATCTGTGTGTTTGAGAGTTAAGTGCGCTCTGCCCTTATCCTTTAGCATCCTTGGGTCTTACTCATGATGTTGTCAAGGAAGCTGGAGGTATGATGTCTAGTCTTTTCTGGGTCTCAAGGAGGGCTGAAGAGTGTGACTGTTTGAGCAGGTCACGCAAGTTCAAAAGTCTGCAGGGTCAGATGAGTGACATGAAAAGTAACAGTAGATTAAAAATGCCAAGGGTAATGTGGACACCAGGAATTTTCTCTAATGATATTCCAACTCCAGATCCTTTAAAAAATTTCTTCGCTCTACACCCCCACGGGGTAGATTCAGCCTCTTTCCTAGGCATTCAGCAGGCTATCTCCTGCTCTCCTTCCCAAGACTGAGAATCTCTTACAGAGCAAGAATCTCTTACAGAGCGAGAATCTTTAATGCAATAATAAATATGCTCTGTTTAGGTCAACTGATAGAAAACATACTTTGCATACGAAAATAATTAATTTCTTAAGCACCAGATATGCTGCTCTTAGAGTTAACTGTTAAATTAGGTGAAAGAAAAACTGACCATGAACTTAATGGCCCCTCCCATCCACCCACACACAATGTTATGAACCTGTTAATATTTCATTTCTCAGTAGAATACTAATTTCCTTTGGACAAATGTGTTTCTATTTTCTTGCCTGTTCCTGCCACGAGCAGCAACATGTAGGAAAGCCCTAGCCACTGAAAATACTAACGGAACATGATAGGACTCTAGCTGGATTTTTAAAAGACATGTTTACTCTCCTTGAGAAAACATGTAGGCTGGATTGCTTACTGGAAAAGGCGTTCCTGTGTGGGGGTGGGGGTGTACTAGAAAGTAAAAGTAATTCATACCTATGTTTATAGGCAGCACTTGAGGCAATTGATGAACTGGATCTTTTTGGTGCCCATGGAGGACGCAAGTCGGTGATCCATGTCCTGCCTGATGAGGTGCAACACTGCCAGGTAGCTCAAGTTCCAGAGAGTAGGGACAGATGCTCAGGTGTGGAAGACCTGGAATCCAGCTCCAGGCCTTTCCAGTTTGGTAGCCCTTACCTTCTTTGAGCTTCAGAGTCTTCCTCCATGGCACTGGTGTATATACTGGGACCTTCTCCTGCTGCAGAGAGTCAGGATGAGAGTAAATCAGCATAGTCAGCCGGAAAGCCTACACAAACATAAGATGGCCGTGTTGGATATATGGTGTCAATAAACCTGGTTTTGTTGGAGGCCAAAAATCTATTTTATATTTTTTTAGCACATTGGTAATTTCTTCTCAGGTTGATTCCATTATGCCCCACATTGAATGACCACCAAGTGCTAGTTCACTTGCAGAGAGAATGGGCAAACTGAACAGTGAAGGAGAGATGAGATGGGAAGAAATGGCAAATTAATAGAACCTCCAAGAAATACAGACTAGAGAGTGGAGTGATTTGATGAGATTAGAGGACTCTGTTAAGCAGACATTAAGTCACCAATCACTGTCAGCCAGCAGACTTACATTGTGAGGACCCGCTGTGTGTCAGTACTGTGCTCGGAATGTGGGGATGAGAGACATAGAAACCTGAAAGCAGAGAACTTGGAGGGGAGATCACGTTTCCAGGCAGAGGGATGGTAGGGAAGAATGACTACCTAAGGAACTAAACCTGTGAGGTTCAGTTATAGAACCTCATTATATATAGAAAATGAAACTTAATTCTGAATCTGAAAGGTCTCTCCCATCTTTGCCTCACCCTCCAGCTCCCACTATTCTCCCTCATTAACTAGACCTCAGGGGGGCCTCTCCTGTGTCTTGGGCTGTAGTCTAGTAGAGTCAAGTGTGCATGTGAATTGGTAGATATGGGGAGACCGTGAGCTTTATCACCAGGTGAGCCGGGTGAGTCCTGGCTCTGTCACACTCACTGTGCCTTCAGACTCTGTGCTCGAGTGTGAACTGGACATAGTACCCGAATCCCCTCTTCATATGGAAGATTTGATCAGCTTGTTTGCGGGGGTCTCGCCCCCTGTCTGAACATGTACATATGAGATCTCAGTGTTAATTCCCCTCCTTTCTCAAACTTTATTCTTACAATTTCAACCTCCTTTAGTTTCTAGTGCCCAGGCCAACTACCTCAAAATATTGAGGTCATATTCCGTGTCATTAAGTAACCCATTCTTTCTAAGACTAAACTAATTCTGTTGTGTACCATTTTGCCTGGATCTTCATGTGACCTTCTGGATTTAAACTCCTTGTTTGAATGGGTCACCAGTTCAATAGATCATGTTCCACAGAAGCCACACATGTCTTCATGCTGGACCCATAGACTCTCTCTCTCTAGCTCCACAGTCAGAAGCCCTCAGCCTGTTGACACAGGGGGTCCTGTAGTTTCTCCCCTGCTTGTCCTAAAGGCTCAGCCAAGTCAACCAAAGGCACAGAGGGAAGGGAGACAAGCAGTTCTCTGCACTTTCCCCCAAGGAACCGGAATATTGGTTGCCTGGTATTGGTTTATTACTGGAATGAGGTTGCCCAGCAGGGACCATGTTAGTAGGACAAAACTCTACTCAGAATTGGCAGAATCATGTGAATGTTCCCTTAGCAGTGAAGTCACGCTCTCTGGATACTGTACCTACTGCTGCTTCCCACATTAAAGCTACCTCTCTGTCTTCCATTCAGTCTATTTTGTTCTCCATGCTGCCAAGAGCATCGACCTCTAAAGAGATTGATGCCGGCCTTCTTTCCATCATTTCCTTCCCGGCATTTGCAGTGGAAGATGTGAACCTTGTGAATGTGACCAAAAATGAAATCATCTCCAAGCTCCAGGTCAGTGTTGGCTTCCCTAGTACCACTGTGCCTCCTGCTACGCGCCGCTCTCCCTTGGTGACATGTGGCCACTCCTCCACCCCAGGCTCTGTGAGCTCAGTGGTTTGATTTATTTCTGTGAACTCATAGGGCAAGGGACTGCAGCCTGAGACTCCAGGTGAGAATATGAAGTCTCCCGTCTCTGAGTGACCTGGCTGTTGCTGAGCAGCAGAGCGTGGACTCAGGCTAGTTGGTTCTAGACTCTACCTCTAAGGCAGAGCTTCTCAGCCTGTTCAAGAACACAGACAGGCTGCTCTGGGTCTTTCAAAAGCTGTAAGGTTTGAGAAAAATAGATATGTTCCCAGGGTTCTCAGACTTTACCCACTCTCTCAGGGGACTTGGAGATCACAAACTTAAATTGGGTTAAAAAAAAAATCCCTGCTTAGAGTCAAGTGCAGTAACAATGGCGCCTCTCACGCAACTGAGAATGCTAGGAAATACCCAGCTGATTAAAGCCAGCAGTAGATTATCAAAGAATGTTATTTCCCAAGCTCACATCTGCACCTTGATGCTCATACTTAGGTTCTGCGAAAAAGGCTCTTCTCCCTAGGAAACAAAGGGGCTAATTCTCCGATCATATCCCCCAAAGTAGGTGGCTGTCTCTGTCAAGCCTCAGTGGTGAGAAAGAAACGTCAGTAGGTCTTGGCAGTAGTCCAAGTTAATGCAGGGAATGAAGTGCTTAGAGCCGCTTCCAGGCTCAGCCCGTTCCAAGTATGGCCCAGTGGTTTCTCTAAGCAGCAAGGGTCCCTTCGTGTGTTCGTGCAGGTGCAGTCAGGGTGAGGGTGGCCCTTCTCTGGACTTGCAGCCGTTACTTGTGTGGCCCCAGTACGCTCACAGAGGTTTTGGCATTTCCTCTCAAGTGCTCATCAAGCCCGAGTTTACATTGCTTATTATGTGCTAAAAATAATTTGTGCTGCTAGTACAGAGCACACAACACACATTTCATTACTAAAAGATGTGTGGGAAAGGGGTGGGAATCGAGATAAAAAGGCAAAGCAGTTCTTCCGATTTCATCAGATGTGCTTCTCTTTATCCTCCTAGGGGCGTTATGGATGCTGCCGCTTTCTTCGAGATGGTTATAAAACCCCCCGAGAGGTTGTATTCAAATATTGTTTCTTATGATCCCCTAGCTGCTCTGTGTCGAAGTTGCTACTGTGGTGTCCTCCTTCTATTGATTATAATTAGATGCTGGGACATTGGAAAGGAAGGTCTTAATTTTGCATCAGCAGTCCTGGAGTGAGGCCGTGAACAGCAAGGTCATCAGGAGGCCAGCACACTGGACATTTATTTATTTTTAATTTTTTTTACATTTTTTTAATTGATGACACACACACATATATATATCATTTGTATACCCCAAAGTTCTCCCACCACCATGTCACCTGTGAACCATCATCCTGATCTCTTGTGTTCATCCCTCCCCTGATTCCCACTCCCTCCCCTTCCTCCCCCTTTCTTGCTGTAGACTTTAGTTCCATTGCCAGGCAAACGGGAGTTTAAAGCCAGCTTATAGACAACGACACATGGTTCTGTAGCTCACATGTTTGTTAGAGATCAACAGTGGCCTTCTCCTTGGGTTTCTCCGCCCTAGTGACTGATACAATGATATCCAACAGTCTCCAAGCAGCAAGGCAAATTGCTGTTTATTTGTTAGAGATATAAAAGGCTTTCCTATAATCAACTTCCGAAGAGCCTGAAATTTTACCGTGGAAAGCTACCCCAAATAGCATCCTTTCGTTAGAGCAGAATCCTCATCATGCCAACCTCAAAGTTGCATTGAATCAGACCACGGAGGGGAACCCAGCGGGGTCCATGGTATTATGTGTGTAACCTGACATCATCTTTTAGAAGGTCTCTTTATGATTTCAGGATCCAAACCGACTGCATTATGATCCTGCTGAACTCAAGCTCTTTGAAAATATTGAATGTGAGTGGCCTGTGTTCTGGACGTATTTCATAATAGATGGGGTCTTCAACAGTGATGCTGTTCAGGTGAGAACATGTGGAATGCTGTGTAGATCGTCTGCATTTTTCTCTCACCGGTGTGCTGCTTTTATTAGGACATATGGCTGTACAAGAATTTAGGGTGCTGTTCTTCTTATCTACTGGGCTTTGTTGTTGCTGTTCTTCTCTGACCAGCTGATGTTTTTTTGTTGTTGGCTCTTGTTTAAGGGTACCCTCAACTAAAGTCTTATTATAGAGTAGTCTCCTAACTGGTTTCCCAGTCTCCAGCTTCGCTCCTGGCTATTTCCACTCTCCACACAGTAGCCAAAGAGCTTTTATTAAGAAACAAATTAGTTTATGGCATAGTCTTGCTCTAAAGCTTTGCGTGGCTTCCTGATTGCTTTTGGGATGAAGTCCACGCTCCTCACAATGTTTTTTTTGGGGGGTCCCATAAGGTACAACCCTTGTTTTCATGTCTGTGGCCTCTTTTCTGTTACTTGCTACCTTTCTTTAGCTTTCTGCCCCTACCACCAAGCACACTGACACCCTTTCAGTTCTTCGAACAGGCCACACTCTCCCCTTCTTCAATACCCAGGACACTCTTCCCTCCGCCTGCTGCGCATCCCTTCTTCACTTGATTCACACGTGTGTCCTTTCAGGAAGCCTTCTCTGACCTGAGCAGCTGAGCCAGGACCCCTATCACAGTGGTTCACCCTGTATTTAATCTCCCACCTGCCAGTCCTAGGCCCCTGGTAGAGCTGGCATGTGTGCAGTTCACTGATGGGCTCCTGTGCCTACTGCAGTCTGTGCGCAGTAAATGTGGATACTGCTACAGTCATATGTTCAAGACAGCTCTTCATGGCACTTGCTGCCTGGAACTGTGCTGGGCCCTGTGTGTCCTCAACAGACAGGTCCGTGGCAGACTCACAGCTGCGCGGCTTTCTTCCCCTGGCTCCTGTGCTCTGTGTGGTGTGAGCAATCTCAGGTTTGCTTTGGCCTTTGAAAGTAGCAGTGAGCTTAACATGGTGATGTTTCCCTACTATTTAGCTATTTAGTCTTTTTTTTTTTTTTTTGAGACTAGGTCTCATTCTTTTGCCCGAGGAACCACAGGCTCATCTTGCTCAGGGTACTCAAGTGATCCCCAGCCTCAGCTTTCCAGGTAGCTGGGATTACAGGCATGCGCCACCACGCCCAGCTCTTTGGCTCTTTTTTGGGACTAGGTCTTGCTATGTTGCCCCAGGCGGGTCTCAAACCCATGGACTCAAGTGATTCCTAGTCCCTGCCTCACTCTGTAGGCTGCGATTAAAGGCACATGCCACCGTGCCTGGCTATTATTGACTCTTACCCTTGTGCTTTAGTGATAATTTAGGTCTTAAGTCTTCTGTCCTTTTACGCCAGAACAGAAAGATCTTGAAAGGACTGATTTGACTTTCAACTGTGAGCAGCCTTGACAATGATCAGAAATGAAAATAAAGCTTAAAGAGACAAAAAAAGACCATGTTCGGTACCTTACTTTCCAGGCCTTGTGGAATCTATTCCTCTTCCCTCGGCTGCCTCTTCCATGGGCTTTGCCAGCTGCAAGTTTAAAAAAGGAAAGAAAGTGAAAACCGGAAGTTGCTTGGGTTCTCCACAGAGGCAATAGGCTATTTATCTGGGTGACTGGTGAAGGGGTTCCCTTCTTCGGTGCCCTTTGAAGAGATGGTTTCTGTCATTGCCTTTTAGTGCAATGGAAATACTTTGAGGCAGCAGCTTTAGTTATACTGAGTAGTGCACTCTAAGTAACCGGGCACAGGGGTCTGGGTACAGGGATCTGAGTACAAACACTGACTGTCTTTTCCTCACATCGGCTCATTCAGCAGAACTTTCTTGAGTGATAAACACTGCAGTGAGGGAGGACCTTTTAATGTGGAAAACTCCCCATAGGTGGAAAAGCAATAGGTGCTGGGGCTCTGGGCTCCTTTCCATGAAGCTTATAATCTACCAGAGAGACAAAGCTGAAATATGTCAGACGTTGAGTGTGAAACATTTCAGTCAGGAGTTAAGGACAACCGAGAAAAGGCCATTTAGTCACATTTAGTTCTTGGTAACATTTGCTGTCACGAGAGAGCCCCTGTACTCCTTGAGCTACAGGTAGGTGTGCAATTTTTAGCCCTGTCTCCTCTGATCTGCTGGCTACTGTTTTTCTCTGTGGCATGGCTCTTGTGGCCTCAGCGACCACTCTCATACCGGGAGCCGGGGACTTCGTCTATTTTCCAGGTCCAAGAATACCGCGAGGCCCTGGAGGGCGTGCTAATCAGAGGCAAGAATGGGATCCACCTGGTGCCAGAACTCTACGCCATCCCGCCCAGCAAGGTAACCAGGGCTGCTGGTCTCAAGGGAAGTGAGCTGGTGTTTGGCCTCTTGATGCTCTTCACCCACTTTTCAGACCTAATGAACAGTCTTCCCAAGAGAAGTGACTCCTAATGCCTTAGAAGTTCCTGTCTGTCCCAGGAGCTGTGACTTTGGAGCCTACTTAAGCAAGGGTGTCCTCTGGGGGGCATCAGTGGAGGGCCTTCGAGGATCCCTGTTCCTCCCCCGAGACTGAAAGTGCCCTAAGAAGTAGAAACACGCTTAGTCACCGTGTCTTCACACAACTGCACCGAAGAGAAAGCAGACAGAACCCCCCAGGGAAGGCGTTTAGGGCGAGCTGGGCATCGCTTCTTTGAGCAGCTCCCAGGCCAGAGGCTGCGCTCCCAGAAACTCCATTCTCCACAGGGAGACAGAAACTGGCCAGTTCCACGAACGTTCCTAGAGAGTTTCGTTCTCTCTCGGTTTCAGAAATTAGATCCTTCCTGAGGGCCAATATATCTTGGCGAGAAGATTTCCCTATAAATGTCTTCTGTTTAGAAGAAAAGAATTCTCTGTTTAAGGTTTGTCCTTCAGTTGCTTTTGTTGCTTCAAAACTTCAGTATTACGTTTATGGTAGGGAGAGCCTTGAGACCTGTGTCTCCCCCAGCTGACAGTGCCTGGCCGGAGCTGTCATCAAACAGCGAGGGTTAAGGGTTCCACTGAGGGTGGCCCCCACGCACATAGCCAGGAGACTCACCAGGGCCTTTGGAAGTATCTATCTGCCTTGGTTCAGAAAGGCAGTAGAACCTGTCAGAAATCAGCACTGGGCTCTGCTTGGGACAAGATCCCAAGTCAAAGCTCCCCCACGGCCCCATCCTGCCTCCTGAGGCAGGTCACCCTGGGGTGCTGGGTCCTCACTGCACAGCTCATCCCCCGGATGCCACAGAGATCATGTTCTCTGTGTCAGACCTAGACTTTCTGTAGCTGTGTTCACCCCCTGAGTGGGGTTTGGGGGGGGGTAAAGGAAAGGGCCCATGGTGGGGCTTGGGTAGTCATTTCCCAGCAACCGCCTGTTCAGACTGGCCTTTCCCAGCACCAGGGCACTTGGTGAAACCAAACTAGCAGTGGGAGGCAACTTGGAACCTGGAAGCAGAGCAAGGGAAAACAAGTTCAGGGGCATCTTACCTACTTCCAGGAAGAGAACAGCCACCCACCTGTGATCTGCTGGAAGGCACGGTTTCCCTGGCTCCAGTAAGGGCTGCTCCAGGCAGAGCTTGTCTTTCTCATGAGCAGTGGTGGCTGCATGCTGTAAAAAACTACTCTGCAACTTACTCTCTTTTAAACTTCACACTGACCTTTGGGTTTCTACTTGTCATGACCACCTCCTCCATAGGGGTCATTTACACGTAGGCCAGGCACGATTTTGGACACAATTTATGTTGGCCTCGATGTGTAGAGGCTGCTTGCAGATGACAGCTGGGAAGGCTCGTCCAACACATTGGTAACATGTGGAGACTGTTGGGATGCAGAGACTGCTGCAGACAGGACCTCCCAGACTTGGAGGACACCTCTGTGCACACTGGAGAAAGGGCCTCATTCTCCCTGGGACCGCAGCCCTGGGCCACGAGGATGTCCAGCCCGGACCTCCACCACACTCACTTCCTCAGCCAGACAGGCTCATGAGGGTGCCGCGACCACAGGGCCTGCCCCTGGACAGCTTGAGATTTATGTGCTTGAGCCCCACAACTGCTCCAGGACTGCTGAAAGCCAGTACTGGGGTGCCAAGGTAGTTACTCCAGCTCAGCGTGCAGGCTGGGGGGCTGGAAGAGCTGGTCTGTGGGATGAAGAGCAGACACAGAGTGGCGGAGGCGAAGGTGTGGTGCACTAGAGGCAGGCAGGAATGGAGTGGGGAAGGCAAGAGGATGCCCCACGCCTGGATGGGGAAGGGCCAGGTAGGCCTTCCTTTGACTGGACACCTTGTCTACCTTCAGGCCTTTGCCTCAACGGACTATTTCTTATTCAGATCCTTGTGGTCTTAACACCACTTCCACTTCAAAAAGGCTTAATGTACAATCCGTTCACACTGCAAAACATCCAGGCCACCGTAGGAAGAGGAAAATATTTCTCTCTTATACCCAAAAATAACTACTGTGAAGTTTTGGAGAATCTTCTTCCACACTATTATCCTATTGGATTATTGGATTATGAGTGACATTTAATTCTGTTCAGTTGTATAGTTAAGGATGGCCTCATGTTTATTGCTGCAGCAAATGTTAAAAAAATTATTGAATGTTAATAATATCACTGCTTACTCCACAAATAGGATGACTCCCCTCATGGTATAATTTTCTCTTCTGGAAAAAGATAAATGTTTCCTTTTTCCTTTGATTGGCTTATTTTTTCTGCAGGGAAAAAGTGGTCACTAACCTTACCCTCAAGGGACATTTTAATGTCTGCCAACCCAAAGATCAGCACAACTGACAACAGAGTGTGTTGCAGAGCAGCTTTACAATGTGCAGCCAGCACTGTCCATCAGAAGGGCAGCTGTCGTGTGTTTGGATGAGTCGAAAGACCCGGAGGATCCAGCTTTTTGCGGTCCTGATGCAAAATTAGTGACGTCATATAGGACCAGTGCTTTACCTCAATAACTAGCGCCACCTTCTGGTCATTTTCTTGCATAGGCACAGTTTATGAACCCTTGGGGGGGTTGCACTGTAGAGAAATCTTGCTTGGTATCTAGACTTGGACTGGCCCGGTATTGACAGTTTCAGATCCTTGTTCCCCTAACAGAAGCAAATAGAGGCCCATGCTGTGACGCTTTCTGTGTGCCCCAAGAAGGCAGGCCCGGCCCCCAGTGTCTGCCTCTCTGCTTCTTGCCCTCAGTGTGGGGGGAAGGGCACTGCTGGAAGCCAGGCTGGGTTAGATTTCCACCTCTGCTGCGTTTAGCATGTGGGGCTCCACACCCTTAGCTTAAGGGCTGTGGTCCCCTCTGCCTCTGTATTGTAGCACAGGGTTGGTCTAGGCGACTGAGTGAGTGACATCTTTGAAGTCCGCTCCCCAGGGCACCTTGGCGTTGACCTTTTTAACTCTCTGGCATTCTGACTTGGGTTTTTTCTCTTTGCCAGGTAGACGAAGAGTATAAGAATCCTCACACGGTGGACAGAGTTCCTCTGGGGAAGCTGCCCCATCTGTGGGGTCAGTCCTTGTACATCCTCAGCTCGCTGCTGGCGGAGGTAGGAACCTTGGGCACACCACAGACTGCAAGCCGGTGAACTTGAGGTCCAGGGGACTCCTGCCTTTGCCATCTCCATGGCTTTACAGTTAGCTGTGGGTGACTCTGAGGCTGGGTGCCAGAGCTCATGGGTTCGCATTTACCTTGACCCACTCAGGGTCAACTGCAAGCCCAGCACCTATCCCTGCCAGCCCTCCTGCCGTGCCACGCAAGCTGGGTGAGCTGGCAGTCAGCCGGAGGCCAGAAGCTCTTCAGCGGGGCTCAACACGAGTGTGAAAGACAAAGAGCCTGAGAAACGACGAGGTCTGCTTCCGGCTTTGGAAGCAGGACTCCACAGTCCTTCCCCAGGAGGCCGCAGGCTGGCTTTGTGGCGGTGCACTTTGCATCAGTTGTCCCCTCAGCCCCCAGCACCCCCCCACAGGAAGTCTGCTCCTCTGACTCATTCCTTCGTGGTGGTAAGCCTTTACTTGCCCAGGCTTCGGTTTTCAAAATGCAGGTGCTTTTGTGCCAGCTAAAAGCAAGTCCCTTGCCAGCCCTAGGCATGAGTGGCGATCACATGGGTTCAACTTTCCCAGGAGTAGTCTGCTCAGCTGAGCACCTGGTCACTTCAGGAGAGGTGGGGCTCCAGCTCAGTGTGTTCTGCTGGATTCTAGAAGTAGAGGTGGTAACAGAGGGCCAGAATTTCTCAGGGATTCTCTGTGTATCAAAGAAGAGCAAAAGTCAACAGAACCTCATAGTGGTGCAGTTACTTCACGCTAGGATAGTCTCCCTGGTTTCCTGCTCACGTTCTTGGAGGTAGTACTGTGTCTCACCCTCTGTCTTCCTGAGTAGGGAAAACACATATTTTTCCTTCGGAAGACTAGCCCTGCCTCCGACTAGTTCTGTGACCTCAGGCAGGTCTCCTAACTGTTCTGGACTTCAGTTTCCCCATCTGTAAAGCAAAGAGGTTGGATTTGATGGTCTCTGCGATGCCGCCACTGACTTCTGTATTGGTGACATAGGAAACAAAGAGCTTGAACTCCACTTCCTCCTCAGAACTCCCAGAAGCCTTGCTCCCCACTCTTGGGGCTCAGATCATTGATAGAAAATGCATGACAACACAGATCCCCCTCTTTTCGAGTAGGGCAGACAGCCTGGGGCCAAGTCCCCACTTGACACTCACCTGGGGTTTTCCCACCTGTGCAAGGGGGCGGTGCCCAGTGGCTGAGAGGCCTAACTGTAGGATACAGGTTCGGCACATTGCCCGTCTTGGGGCAAGGGCATGGGGGTAGCTGACTGCATTGTTGACTTTTAATTGAAGTAACATGAGTTTATAACATACTGTAGGTCTCGGGTGCTAGATGCACATTGCATGGTGTAGACTACGTTATGCTCATCACCGAAAGTCTAGTTTCCACCCATCACCCTTACAATGGACTCCCTTGACCTAATTTACCCACCCCATTTCCTCTTTCCCTTCTACTCCCTGGCCAGTTTGTCCTTATAGCCAAAGAGTTTGTTTTTGCTTTGTTTGTTCTTTGTTTGATTTCTTTATCTTCCGCATATGAATGAAAACAGTGTTTGTCTTTCTGCATCTGACTCGTTGAGCCTAGCAGAACACCATCTAGGTCCTTCCCTGTTATTTCCCAAAAAACTGTTCATTTGCCAAAATGGTGGCATTTTGACTAGTCCTAGTGAAGGAGGCATCGAAATGGTAACGCCCTTATCTGTGACTCTGGATGAAGTATAGTGTAGCGGAGAAAGTAGGCAATTGACTTGAAAATGTAGAGGAATACAATGCCAAAGATTTTGAATCCCCAAATATGTCATTTTCAAACTTGGGTTTAAGGTGAAATTTTATTTAACCAATAGGTCATACTATTAACGCTCCTTTTTTCTTAGGGGTTCCTTGCCACCGGCGAAATTGATCCCTTAAACAGAAGGTTTTCCACTTCCGTCAAGCCTGATGTCGTGGTGCAAGGTTTGTGAGCATGTTCACGCTGCCAGTCCAGCTTCGTGAAATCAGTTGTTTAGTGGAAATTGTTCACACATTTCCTATTTCGGTTTTCACAGTATAGGTATCAATGCGTTAGCATAGCTCAGTTCTGGAAAACTCCTTCTCTAACTCACTTGTTGTCAGAGGTAGTTGCTTCGTACAGAGTTTGTTTTCTTGAAATGGAACCTTGCTTGCAAGCGGGGCCTGAGGGATTCACTGAGCATCATTTTCCATAACTGTTGCTCTTCAAAAAATAGAATGTGACTTGGTGAAAACGCAGAGTTCGAATGGGGGTTCTTTCCTCCCTCCTTTTGAGGTCTTCTTACCAGAGCTCCAGGCCTGTTTCCCCTGCCTCCACCCGTTGCCCTCTTCAGAGGTGGACAGGCCTTGGCTTCATCTCTCCTGACTCCCCCCTCTGTGCTGACATCTCAGTTCTAGTCCTGCCCCCCTCCTGGGGAGGACCCCAGCGTGCTCACAGCCTGCTTGTGGAGACGTCTGGCACATTCAGAAATGACACGGCACTCTTCTGAAGGGCCAGGCCTGTATCATTCTTGCAGCTTCTCTGTTGGTGGACACGCTCACACGCCGTTTGTTATAAACAAAGACTGAACCACGGGGGCGGCCCTCTTTGTGGCTTCCGACTCACCGCACTGCGCCAGCCCACGCTGCAGCAAGAGGCCTGTAGGCGGTCGCCTGGTCGCTACTGTGCTGCCAACCAGGCCCACCGTGCGCCTCACCCGGCATCACACTGTTCTGATGCGCAGACATCGTGTGGCTGTGATTCTCGTCTGTGAGCTAGATTGATGGCTTTGAGGTCAGCCAATTCATGCCCCCGCAGCTACTGGCTGGTCCAGATACCCTGGGCTCTGCGCTTAGCCAGAGCGTGGGCTGCTCATCGCTCCTTAACCCGCAGGCCTTTCACACCGCAGGCTGGGACATGTGGACAAGTCCTGAGCAGCATTTTTTAGAAATGTGCTAGAATAGAACAGACTAGAAGATCTCAGAGGGTCTGGCCTGGAGGAAGGACAGGGAAGCGCATTACAGAGGCTGCTCCCCATAGAGCTTGTCAGATCGTGAGGCTCAAAGATCTCCATCAAACCGCGGCTCTGAAAGAGTCAGCGCTACAGATGGCGAATGCTGTGAGGCAGCTTCGGAGGAGACAACGGTCAGGGAAGCCACCCCCTGTCCTGCAGGACCCTGTGTGCATTCACTGAGGGCCTGGACATTTAGCTTCCAGTTCCTGCCAAGCTCCACCTGGCCAGTTGAGCGCTCCAGATTCCCCCTCCGGGCCCTGTTGTGAAACGCAGATGAGATCACGATATTAAAATACTCTGAAAAAGCATCATGCGTTATGTAAACGTTAGGAGGTGACATTCAGGTCTCAATGACATTTAGTCATTTAGTGGATTTTGTGCGTCCAGCTGTCCTCACCTCTGGGTGCAGGGGTAGGTCTTGGTGGTGGTGGGAGGCCATCTTAATAATCATCCATTCTTCCTGTGGCCTGAGCTCTGTCCTGAACCCCTCCAAGTTCCCAGCAGGCTCTGCTGCAGCCAGAACTCCTGGGACTCCTTCCATTTGCCAAAGCACTGTCTCGTCTCCTAAGCCAGCAGCACCAGCGCCACAGATGCAGAGGGTCGGGGCCAGCCCATCAGGGCTCTAGGGTCCAGCCCAGGGTGACTTTACTCCACCGGTGAGCCCTATGCTGTGGTTCTAAGCAGACCAGTCTCCTCTGCCCCTCACAGCCACGTGCCATTCCCAGGTCTGCTTTCCCTTCTCTCCAGAAGGGAAGGAACGTGCTCTGCTCTCAGTCAGAGCGTCCCCTGCTGGCATGCACCATCCTATTGTGTTTCTCTCCCATCCTTTTGGAGCAGGGACATAGACTTCTCCTGACATCCACTGTGTAGAGGTCTTTGCACTTGAACCCTGTGTGAAAAGAACACAGACGGGTTTAGAGTAAATGCAGGCTCAGAAGGAGGCAACCACCGTTGGAGATGCTAACTTGGCCTGGGTCCTATTGGAGACCATTTCTAGAAGCTCTTCTCAGACTAGCGTGTGCACTTGCAACAATGCCTCATGGAGGGGAGGGGAAGAGAGGAGAGGGGAGGGGAGGGGAGGGGAG
>PVHY01002641.1:0-15150 GCA_004024945.1 Uropsilus gracilis | reverse complement strand
GCAGAAGACAGTCACATTCAGGAGCTGCTGAGGAAGCATGGGCTGAACGTGCAGAGCATCGCTGACATCCATCCCATCCGCGTCCAGCCGGGCCGGATCCTCAGCCACCTCTATGCCAAGCTGGGTAGGTTTGGGGAGACCGCAGGGCATTCTTGACCTGGGGGCATCTTGGCTCTAGGTCTTGGGTCTGGAGGAGACTGCGATATGTGTAAACGCCCAAGCAGGTGATTCGACTGCTTGAACGTGATGTGGAAAGAGCCCGCGAGCACTTCTCAGGTCTGCGCCCTGGATGGCGCAAGGTTGGCTGAGCATCATCAGATCTGTTGCAAAATAAGAAGCCATCTTTGGGATGTGAGGGCGATCTGGCTGCGACATCTGTCACCCCATTGATCGCCAGGGTTGATTCGGCTGATCTGGCTGGCTAGGCGGGTGTCCCCTTCCTCCCTCACTGCTCCATGTGCATCCCTCCTGGAGCTGTGCGCTCGGTCGAAGAGGACGGCCTTCCTCGAAAAGAAGCCACCTTCGGAAAGTCAGCGCTGGCGCCAGCCTGTGTGCTTGAAGATGCTTTTCTGTAGTCTCAGAAAGTGCTCATTTACCCTTCACATGGGCCTCACAAGGGATTCTCTTGACTGTTTCTAGAACCGGAGCTTTCAGGCCCAATACTAAATAAATGCTGAACATGAACGTGTTCTTTCAACCCATTTATTTCCCTTAGATGCTGAAACGGTGCTGTCGTAGACAGACCTGAAAGCAGGGGCTGGCAGCTGCCTTTACTTCCTCCTGGGTCCGTTTTAAAGAAGGATACTGTTTGAAAAACCCAAGTGGGCTGTTCAACGTGAAGATAAGCCCAGCTGGGCCCAGGCCACTTGGTTTGAGTAGCGCTATTTTCACGCGAACTCTGGTTTCCCTTTCATTTTCCACACAGGACGGAATAAGAACCTGAAATTGAGTGGACGACCCTACCGGCACATCGGCATCCTCGGGACATCTAAACTCTACGTGATTAGGAACCAAGTCTTTACTTTCACACCGCAGGTGAGGAGCAGGCGGGTAGCAAGGCAACAGCATCCTTTTCGTAAGCTCTTTGCTCCGTCCTGCGTGCGTGTCGTCAGAGGAGACCTAGACATGACTCCCAGCCTGTGCACTTCCAGACTCGCACAAGGTGTGGCTGGAGTGGACCCGAGTGCGTTGTCACCGCCAGTCCTGAGGAGTAGTGCCATCCACCGCGTTTGATCACTTTGCTAGTGTGTGTCGCCTGACTCACGGCTGGGTGCCCCGAAATGCGGTGGGCTCTCACGCTCAGCCCCTCTGTAACACATAGCCTGGCTGATTTTCAGGCCCCAGCTCCTGTGACGGAGTCCTGACTATGCTGATGATGGGCCTGCCCTGGAGCCTTTCTGTTTCTAAAGGAGGCTAGTCCTGCGGGAGGAGCGTTTTTCATCCGTTTGGGAGTTACAGTGGCCCACGGTGGGATTGTTTTGCCAACGACGGACACAGTCCCTCGCCACCTGGGCACAGAATTGGCTGCTGGGGTCATGGATCTCTAGCCCCAAAGCGCCCTTTCGCACCCTAACCATGCTGCTGTGTAAATCTCAGCACTTGCCCTTCATGGCCAGTTCAGACCAGCGCTGAGTGTGGACTAGTCCAGAGGCCAGCGGGACAATTTGCTTTTCACCAACGTCAGGCGACAGGGCCTTGAGTTCACATGAAGCCGGCCGTCGGCCAGGCAGAGTCTGTATGTCACCTGCTCTGAGGGCCCTCCCTTGGCCAGCATCGCTGACCCGGCAGCCCCGGAAAGGGCAGGAAATAGGAGTTGCTTTTAGAGACCTCGGGGCAGGGCTGGATGCCTCAGGTCCTTCCGAGCGCCTCTGAACAGCTCCCACTGTGCACCTGCTCCTGTGTCAGGGCGACAGAGTGGGTTGTGTCATCACCCGGAGAGCCCTGTGATGGGGTGGGTGACAGCCTGGGTGGAGCCCCTGCTCAGAAACCAGGATTGGAGCTGCACGAGTGCCAGCTGCGGTCAGTGGGGGAGGGAAGGACTGCCTGACCTGACACCTGACTGACACCTGGCCTGCTCTGACTTGCAGTTCACGGACCAGCACCACTTCTACCTGGCCCTGGACAACGAGATGATGGTGGAGATGCTGAGGATCGAGCTGGCCCACCTGTGCACCTGCTGGCGGATGACGGGCAGGCCCACGCTCACCTTTCCCGTCACCCACACCATGCTCGGTAACGTGCCCTACCTGCGCCCGCTCCACTGTCAGTTTGGGCCTTTCCAGAATCTGTCGAATGGCTTCCCCGTCAGTGGCTCCCGGAGTGAAGTACTGGAGGGGGTTTTCAGCAGGTCGGTTTCTGAGCTTGGGGATCTTCCAGGCCACATGCATTTTAATTAGGTCGGATCAGTGAAGGCATTTCAGTGCCTGCCAAGGGGAACACAACAAAAGCGTATTCCAAAGTAAGTCAACTAATTTCCTTTCTTTTTTTCTTAGTCAATGACGGCTCAGACATTCACGCTGCAGTTCTTTCTACCATTAGGAAACTAGAGGATGGCTATTTTGGAGGTGCTAGGTAATCTACAATTTTTTTAAAAAGTGAAAATAACATTGACCGTTCTTAAAGTCTTTTGCTGCCCCTCTCCCATTTCTTGTATTAAATGCTGAAGACAGGAGCTTGCGCTTTAGAGCCCAAAGGAAGTAAAACTTACATAGTCCAGCTCCTGGGTTAGACTGGAATCTTCGCTGCATCATTCCAGGCCATGGGGATGTGTTAAGTGTTTATGGGTACCAGAAGGCTGCGGGTGGAGAGAGGTGCCCATCTCAAGTCTCCCTGATGTGGCATTCAGAAGGCCCATTTCTCATGAAAGGCTGGGAAGGAAACTTCCAGTGCGCAGGAGCTGGCCATGCCCAAGAATCTCCTTGAATTGACCTGCGTATGCTCTCACCTTCAGAGTAACTCATAAGCTTTCCATGGCCTTGGTGGCCGCAGAGCTGAGTGCCTAGACCGCTGTCCCATGGTGGAGTGACAGCATGGGGGGCTGCAGGCTGGGGTGGGACGGATGCACACTTCCAGGTAAACACCTAGCACCTGGAGCGATGGGGGTGCAGGTTCCAGCAGAAGCCCTTCCATTGGTCTACCCTTCGCCTGGCACCGAGCAGCCACACCCTGGTGTCGCCACATCCCCTGAGATGCTTCTGCCAGCTGCTTACGGGTTTATTCTAGTTCCGTCCGATTGAGGGCAAAATCCAAAACCACAGAACACAACAAAGCCCGTGGTTCTGGTGAAAGGATTCCGGTTCTCTCAACCTGTTCTGTGCCCCTTCGATCGGCTCAGTAGAATCTGCGCTTGTGTTGGATTTGGGAGTAAACAACCGACCTGATTCTTTTTGACATTTACTAGATCTGGGCTTCCAGTTCAAATGCGCTGTTTGCTGTTGAGTTTTCCTTTGAATTTCTTGGCTGACTCCTTCCACGGGGCGGTCTGCAGAGTGACGTTCTCGATTCTGGCAGCAGAATCCCCCTGCTTGTTGAAGCGTCTCTAGATGATTGAGTGGAAGTGTGTCCGCATGGCACCTGTGTCCCTAACATAGTGTCTCCTTGGCAGAGTAAAATTAGGGAACCTTTCCGAGTTTCTCACCACATCTTTCTACACCTATCTGACCTTCCTGGGGCCAGACTGTGATGAGAAGTTGTTTGATGATGCCAGTGAAGGGAGCTTTAGTCCTGACATGGATTCGGATCTGGGAGGCTATCTGGAAGATGTCTATAATCAAGGTAATCAAGGTGAGACTCGGGTGCCTTCGTGGGTGGTTCAGCCAGTTTATTTAAATCTTGGCATTCTGATAAAAGTGCCCTATGAGTCAAGCGCAGAAAATGATTGGTAATTAACATAACAAAAAGGAGGCTTCTGAAACTTGAATGTATTAAAATGAATTAAATGCCTGTTTAAAAACCTGAACTGCAAAAGTGGGGTTTTTTTTATACCTAGAGGGACAAAGAATTTCAGGAATCAGGACTTTTCACATCGTATATTCAGAAACACAAAGTATATTCAGAAAATGTATTCATTTTCAAAGGGACAGGAGACGATCCAGGTTTGGTTGGCGGTGGGAGACAACCAGGTTTGGGGTTGAAGTAACCTGGTTCTCGCTTGGCTGGGGCTGGAGTTCCGTGATGCTTACCTTACACATGACAGACCAAAGCAAGGCCAGACACCGGCTGCTGACGCAGGTTGTGCTTCATGTTGCTCACTCCCTCTCAGGATGACCTGTGTTTGTTTTTTTTTCATAGGAGGAAGTTTTTCCAAACGATAACTTTATAAGCACATGTTATCTATGTCACTCTCTCCACCTGCGCCTGGGAGGGTACAAATGCTGATATCAAAATGTCCCCTCAGTCTGTGCAGCACCGCCTGCTACGCACAGGCACCGTGTCTTCACTTGGCTCTTGTTCTTGTGCAATTACAGAAAGCCAGGACGACCTGGACCAGTATATCAACCACCTGCTGCAGAGCACATCCTTGAAGTGCTATCTGCCCCCTCTTTGTAAGAAGACAGAAGACAGCCATGTTTTCAGTGCCATCCATTCCACTCGGGATATACTTTCCGTGATGGCAAAAGCAAAGGGTTTGGAAATTCCATGTGCGTTCTTAAGTCTTTTCTGCCTCTCACAGTGGCTTCTTTTAGCACAGCAATGCATGGGCATAATTTAAAAGTCAAAGAAGCCAGAATGAATGCAAATGCAGATGTTTCCTGCTTCGCTCCTCCCCACTACACCTGGCCTTGCATAGAGGCTACCCCATCGGTGCTGGCATGCACAGCTCGCCCTTTTTCAGAAATAGTGTGCTTTCTGTTGACTGTCTTGTGGGGGTGAAGATGTAATCATTTTCTATCATCATTTCTCTGCTTTGCTTTTCTTAAGCTACCAAAGTAGTACTATTTAGTTCAGTTGGTATTCACTCTTCATATTCTTTTTTTTTTTTTTGAGATTAGGTCTTGCTAATTTTGCCTGTGGAACTGCAGGCTCACGTTGCCCGGGGTACCACAGACTCAAGCGATCCCTAGCCTCAGCTTCCCAGGTAGCTGGGATTACAGGCGTGCGCCACCACACCCAGCTATATTTTTTTGGAACTAGGTCTTGCTACGTGCCCCCGGCAGGACTCAAACCACGATCCCTGGCTCTGGCTGCAGCTTCCCTAGGCTGCTGCTTACAGGCATGCGCCACCATGCTTGGCCTCTTCATATTATTCTATGTCTGCAAATATTATTCCCAGCTGAGCATTATGGCATACGATGGCTTCGTGGGTAAATATGGATAATGATAACAACCCAGGGTGGTTCAAAAACAGAAGCACTAACACCCAACCATGCAGCGTAAAGGCAGCCTGAATGGGAAACCCGGATGTCTTCATTCTGAGAAGGCCTGTGACTCAGACAATCTACTTCTCTGGTTCTCAGTTTCCTTATCTGAAAGAAAAAAGAATGGACTCGGTCATTTCTGAGGCTCCTTCCAGTCCAAAGATACTATGTCCATTTCCCTGAATTCCAGCAGGAAAAAGTAAAATTCTGTTTCTTAAAGCAAGATCTACGTCCCGTTCATCTCCCGCTCCCAGCGTCAGTATTTGATGAGGCTGCGTGCTAAGTTTTGACTGAAACGAAGCTACATTAGCTATCAGTCCTTTGGTTTGAGTTAAATGAGGAGTATTTGATGGTTCCTCTTCCTCAGAAGAGCTTTTTTCTTTTGTTTTTCTAGTCGTTCCCATGACGTTGCCAACGAAGGTTCTGAGCGCCCACCGTAAGTCGCTGAATCTTGTTGATTCTCCACAGCCACTCGTGGAAAAGGTACAGTGTTCAGAGTCACTATTTTCATTTTAAGTGTAATGTCCTGTGTTGCTTTGCAGCCTCAAGAACTCTTACACGCTTCAACTTGCAAGAAAGAGTGTGCTTGTGGGTTCCCGGGGCTTTTAGGGGCAGTGCTGGGGTTTGCCTACTCACTTGGTACCTGCAGTGTACTTTGCGGCAGCAGGTATGTGGTTGGATGCCAGGCTTTCCATTCGGCACGTAGGAAGAGGCTGCTGGCTTCCTGGCCACTCATCAGAACCTGAGTGACCCTGGAGGGTATAAACCAGCCCAGGACCTGTCCAGGACCAGTCAGCCGGGAAGGCCGTGCGTGCCGGGCAGTGCGCAAAGCCAGCAAAAGCTGCCCCAGCAGAATAAAATCTTCGGGTGTCCCCGCTGGCTCCTATAATTTGCTGTTTTAGTCAGAAGTCTCCCGATCTTATCCACATAAATAGAAAGATGGTGTCTGTTCGAGCCGGTATGACCAGCCTTCATCTCAGGCTGTTTAAAATCCATAGACTTGTTGTTTCGCTTGGAAAAACTACTCCGTCAAGTGCAGCGCGCACTCTGAGATTCAGCGTCGAGTGTGCGCGGTGTGAGTATCGCATCCAGCCAGTGGACCTGTGTAGGGACCCTGCCCCCCCCCGCTCTTTGGCTTTTGCCTGGCCAGGCTCCAGAGGATGACCCCCAGTGGCCCAGAGACGACCGCGGCGACCTGGACTGTGAGAAGCTGGTGGAGCAGCTAAAAGATTGTTGGAACCTGCAGGACCAAGCGGACATTTTGTACATTCTGTACGTAATAAAGTAAGTGTGGCCTTGGCGCGCTGGCGCTTTCGTCCTCCTGACCTCCTCGTCCTCATCTGCTTGGCCTTCCAGCAGGCTGGGCCCATGATTACATTCACCCCCAATACCCAGGGTCACCAGGAATTAGACTTGCACCCCCTTCTCTGCTGGTGGTGCTGCGTGGGAAGGTGGGGGGGAGGCAGGGGGCAGGGGGAGGCAGTGGCCTGATGTCAGGCTTCTGTTTCAAGTAGACAGAGGGCTGCTTTGGGAGACCGAGCCTTCTCGCTGACCCTCAGGGCACTGGGCGACCCTAGCGCTTGGCCGGGTCCGCAGTGATCCACCCCCTCCCCGCGAAGTGAGCCCACTACAGCAGAACCCAGCTCTTCCACGTCCCGGCTCATGCTTCCGTGCGTTTCTCTCTCTTGACAGGGGCCCCAGCTGGGACACCAACCTCTCCGGCCAGCACGGAGTCACCGTTCACAGCCTGCTCAGCGAGCTCTACGGGAAAGCCGGCCTCAACCAGGAGTGGGGCTTGATTCGCTACATCTCGGGCCTGCTCAGGAAGAAGGTGGAGGTCCTGGCTGAGGTGAGCGTGATGCGTGGGTCAGCTGCCTGTCCTCTCCGGCCCCGTGGCCCCCTCCGTGATGGAAGCCAGCGGTCAAGGCCTCTGATCTGCGAAGGAAGCCAGCGGGGTTCTAGCCAGATGGAGTGGCGCACCTCTGCTGGCCTCCCGCTGCTCTTTGGAAGGCGAGCCTAGGAAAGGAAATTCAAGTGGGTTAGTTCTGTTCCTTCTTAGCTGCAGAAGAAAGCTTACCGAGACAGGAAGTGAGAGTGCTCTGTGGCCTGGCACCCTCTCAAACAGAGCCCTATTTGTGCACATCCAGGGCACCCCCCCCCATCATCACTACGGCCTGTCTGTAGTGACTGTGTAGCATTCAATCATCATCAGCAGTTTTAACCCAGAGACCCTGCAAAATCTAGACCTTCTCGCTGAGCCGTTAAAGCTCAGTGATACAATGAAATGACTGGTTATATGACAGTAATGGTGACACCCATGGCCTGGGCCTCTGCGGTGGCCACAAGACCTTTACATCTGTCTTGGGCCTCACCACAGCCCACTCCCCTCGTGTTCCGTTAGGAACCCAGTGTGTTTGCTACCAATGGGCATTAAATACCTACCAGTCAGCCTGCAGAGCCAGGCCTGGGGCCACACATGGCAAACACGAGACCACAAGGACCCAGGCCTGCCTGGGGTCTAGGTAGACATTTGTAAGGTAAATAGCAACATGTAAAGGTAAACATAAGCCTTGTAAAGGTAAACTCACCATCTTGGCTGCGACAACCGCTCCCATTGGCTCTAGTAATCGGTCTGGCTCTGACAGCCCCTCCTTCCCACACCCCTTTCTCCTCACCTGCAGGCCTGCACCGACCTGCTGTCGCACCAGAAGCAGCTCACCGTGGGCCTGCCACCCGAGCCCCGTGAGAAAACCATCTCCGCGTAAGTCTCTGACCTGGGCCTCAGCTTCGTCAGGGACCACGGGGAGAACATCCGTGCCCCCCACCATAGGGATGATGTTCCCAGGGAGCTTCTAAGACAGAAAACAGGCTCTTCCCAGGCGGGCAGAACGGCCGCACCTAAGCATCCGCGTGCTCCTCCCCAGGCCTCTCCCCCCAGAGGAGCTCACGAAGCTCATCTACGAAGCCAGCGGGCAGGACATCAGCATTGCCGTCCTCACCCAGGTCAGCTTCGGGGAGGGGCAGGGCGCACCTTCCCCGGGCGGGCTGCCGCCTCTGACCCGCTGTCTCCGTCCGGGCTGTCTACATCAGGAGATCGTGGTTTACCTGGCCATGTACGTCCGGGCCCAGCCCAGCCTCTTCGTGGAGATGCTCAGACTCCGGATCGGGCTCATCATTCAGGTGATGGCCACGGAGCTGGCGCGGAGCCTAAACTGTTCAGGTGTGAGGCCCCCACCTGCAGTGGACGGCGCTACCCTCCCGGCACCCACACAACCCTGCCCAGGCATCCTGGAAGCAGAGCTTCTCGTCCTCGGCCAGAGTCCTGGTCTGCTGGGTTCTCTGCTCTAGACGTTCCCTCTGCGGAGCTCCTGCACAGGGTGTTGTATTTCATGTCCAGGAGAATGGGGTGCTAGACTCTTCTGCCTGGCTCCTGCCGGTGCCGGCTAAGTTCCTTACGGCATCTCCTTGCTGCAGGAGGTCACGCCCCTTGAACACCACCCCCTGGGAGAAAGCCTACCTGTTTCAATGTGTAACTCACCTGCAAGATTTGTAGGCTGCATCCCAACATCAGGGGTCTCCCAGCAGAAAAACACATCTGGGAGTAACCACAGTTACGTAGCAGCCTGCGTACCAGCAGCGTCAGCCCAGCGGGGCAGGAGTAGTGGCAGGAACAGCGGCAAGGCCACACTGAGCAGGGAGGCTGACCACAGCACCCTGCCCCCTCTGCCCCTGCCACATCCTCAACACTCCCCTCCACCTTCGTCCCCTCCCCACCCCACCCCCTCCTTCTCCCACCATCAGCCTTGCATCTGGGACCCTTCTAAGATATTTGTTTTCAGGAGAAGAAGCTTCTGAAAGTTTGATGAACCTCAGCCCTTTTGACATGAAGAATCTCTTGCACCATATTCTAAGTGGAAAAGAGTTTGGCGTTGAAAGAAGCAGTAAGTAAATGCCCGTTTGCTTCTGTGGGGAGAGAAGCAGGAAGGCCGGCCGGACCGTCCAGTGTACAAGTCAGCGTCAGCCATCACGATTCAGGGCATAACATTAAGTGTCCGCGATGGATAGTCAGATCAGCTTCTGCCTGAGGGGCTGTGTGACCCCCGAGGGTGCTGGGAGTGTTTCCTCTGCACCGCGATCGAGCACATGGGCACGCTGTGCCTTCGGCTTCTGGGCCCGTGTTCCCCCTCCTCCTGCCCTAGGGTGCATGGGATTTAGGAGAGCTGCGGGGTGTGGGCAGTCAGAACAAAAGGGCCATCTTTCTAAAGCATCTAAGGGGGCTTTTGGTTCAGACAGAGACGTTGTCAGTCAGACCCTCCTCACTCTCCATGGCGCTGGGATGAGGGACCTGTGCAACCTCGTGGCGCCTTCTTGCTCAGTGAGTTTGCTCCGACCCCATCTTGCTCACCCAGTTTTTATCCATACAGGAACCCTGTTTGCAGTGCCAGGCAAAATAATTGCCCAAGTCCTGGTGGAGTTCTGTTCTCAAATGCTCCCTAATTATAATTGAAGCAATTATTTCTCCTCCTCGTAAAAAAGCGAACTGATTTGCAGACACATTCGTGAATTTATTTCATCAAGCTGAGAAACCGCGGCATGCGCTGCCATTCTTTTTACTTAATAAGGACGGTGGGTACTTGGTATTTTCCCCCCCGGGTATGTGCCAGCCGGCACCGTGCAGTCAGCTGACTTTGGGGGCTCATCCGCTTTCCCGAAGGAGCAGTGCCCCAGCTCCTCCTCTAAAGTACTTCTCAGTTCTTTCAAACGCTCAGACGTTGAAATGTAAACAGGCAAGATCAACATTTAATGTGTCCTGCTCATCAAAACAGCACGTCTTGACTCAGCTGATAAAAACGTGTTAGGTATGAGGCTGCGGGTGCCTGTGAAATGAGGGAGCGAGTCATGTCCCTTCAGGTCCCTAGCTGTGTCTAGTTGGGGGCAAGGTCAGGAGAGGTTCTGCTTCTCACCTTGGACATCATGTGTTCCTTGTTCGATGTTTATAAATCAGGAAACTCAGAGAGTCTTCAGATTTGCATTAAATCCTCAAGTGTCTGAGGTAAATATTTTCAGCTAGTGCGTACCCCGCACAAGACACACTGTCGCGGCCCAGGCCCCACTAGCCTCTGCTTTCTTTCCGCTTTCCTGGTGTGCCTCCTCCATCTCTGCGGTCCTTTCAATGGTGGTGTCCCAGGTTCCTTATTGGACGAAACTCCCCTGGTGCCAGTGAAGGGCTGGGTGGGCAGGTGGGGTGCGGGCACACTGCCTGATGAAGTGGACTTTGAGCTGGGCCTTCAGACACCAGGATGCATCTGAAGTAGAGGGAGCAGCAGGGTGTAAATGCCCGGCACCCCGCGGCCAATCCGAATGCAGATCTGAGCATGCCAGCGGGACTTTGCGCACTGCTGGCAGGAGTGGACATCCTGGGCAGGCCGGGGAGGATGCCAGGTGGGCAGTGACACTCGCATTTACCTTGTGGAATGATCCTTGCCACCCCTGTTTGTCAGGGCAGGAGATAGCTGCAGCTGGTGGGAAGCATGGCAACGGAGGCCTCCCCGCCTGCCTCCTGTGGTGGCAGCAGTGAGCCGTAGAGTGTCTGTCTCCTGCCCCTGCAGCTCTGGCTCGGCTTGCCTCCCAGCACTTCTCTCCACAGACCCCAGGCCCCACACCAGTCTCGGCCCAGCACTGTTGCTGGCTGTCCTCGGCCACCATTTCATTCTGCTCCACAGCTCTTGGCAAATACGTGTCTAGAGTTTGGACCTGTGCCCAGATGGTGCCCGCCTGGGGAGGCCCTCCTGGGTTGCCCAGCCTGTGGCCCTGTGGCTAGCGAGCAGCCTGGTCACATTCCCTGAAGTGCCACTGCCAGTTCCACATGTTAGTCACGACAAACCCTCCAGAAAAAATAAAAAGGAGGTGGGTGTGCTATTAACTGCTCGTGAACCCCCGCGCCAGGCCATCACCAGGTGTGACGTGACAGAATATGTAAGCCATGGAAAGACGTTCCCTATCTCGTAAGCACAAAGAGAAAAGCAGGTCACTCTGTATGTGTGTCTCTCTCTCTTATGTTTTTATAGACAAACACACACACTCCCTGCAGTTCTGTTTTATAGGTTAAACACAATTGCCCTCAGAAAAACTCCCTGGGGGGTCACCATTAGAATGTTTCTTCTGCTTTCCTTACCTGGGTGAGCTCCGCTTTTCTCCATGGAAACTGCGCTTTTGGAGAAGTAGACAATCACTAACACAAGAACAAAAGCACATCCATTGCATTCAAGGGTTCTATGGCCGGCCACTCGGTGTTTTCTGCAGCCCGTTCAGGCGGCGCTCTCCATTCTGTCCGTTCCTTCAAGAGGGGTGTGGCAGGCTGTGCTGCAGCCTCATTTCGTGCCTGGAAACAACAGAGCCAGGGCCGCGGGGGCCTCTGGCGGAGCTGATCCCCTAGTGCGGGTGGGACATGCAGACTGGATGCGCTCTGGCTTCTAAGAACTGTGTGTGTGCGCTCTCCCCAGTGCGACCTATCCACTCTGCCACCTCCAGCCCTGCCATCTCCATCCACGAGGTGGGACACACCGGAGTCACCAAGACAGAGAGGAGCGGCATTAGCAGACTGAGGAGTGAGATGAAGCAGGTGAGCAGAGCTCTGTGGCAGGGTGTGAGGGAGGAAGTGGCTTCCTGCCTGAGCTCACCTCAGACACTGACAGAAACCCAGGGCTGTGGGATGCGACCCACTTTGCACTGGAGTCTGAACACAGCCCTGTACAGCGACATGTGGGTGCCTCCATGTGCACCTACATCCTCCACCTTAACGCAGACCGCGAACTGAGCACGCCCCTTCCCCACACCCCTGCCCTTGCGCTCATGGGGTCTGTAGCCGAGCCCTGCTCTCTCCGCGGGCCTCAGCCCTCTAAGCCGCAGAATCCTGTGAAACAGTAACCAAGCCATCTCCCCATCAAACATCCTTCCAGCGAAACAGAGACTCTGGGAATCGAGCAGAGCGTTTGTGGCCCCTGAAATCTCCGGCACCCACAGGTGTCCTTGTTTTTGTGCAACTTTATTTAATTCGCAGTAAATTCCCTTTGGCCCCGCCCACAGCCCTGCCAGTCAACAGCTTTTCAGTCCTAATGTGCCAGGTACAGACTAGGACTTGGCCATGATCTACAGCAGGGAAGAGTTTCCTTGCAGTGAGAAGCACACTTGGACTTTTGTCCCCCTTCCAAATGACAATTCACTAGACGGAGTCTGGGAGGCCCTCCTGGGACACCCCTGGGCCGGACCGGCTCTTTCCGGCCTATCTGGGGATGGGGGGGGGGCGTGGAAGTACTGGGGCATTCCTGATTCAAAGCTGGTTCTTACGTCCCAGTGTATTTTTGTTTCCAGATGACCAGGCGCTTCAGTGCTGACGAGCAGGTAAACGCCTTTGCCTTGTGCCATCCATTACTGTGTGTGCTCCGAGTCCTTTCCGGTTTGCATGTGGAGAACCAGGCTTGAGTGTGGCGTCTGGATGCGGGGAGCATGGCTCTGCCCATGGACCAGGCCTGGGTGGAGGTGAGGCCATGGGCTGTGGCAGGTAGCCCAGGGCGGCCAGAGAGCTGGACGGGGAACCAGAGACATGACCTTGCCCTTCTGCCTTTCAAAAAGCTGTCAAGATCTCACTAATTGTGTAGATTTGGCAGGGAAGGAGATGGTTCCAGGCTCTGCCGCAGCAGGCATTTCTTTTTGAAAAATATCGATGCCAGATGCACCTCAGAGATGGTGTGGGTTTGGTTCCAGACCACAGCAATAAGGCCACGATTGCAGTCAGTCCCGTCACACAGGTGTGTCTGGCTTCCCAGCAAGTAAGAGTGATGCTTGCACTATACTGGAGTCCAGGAGGCGTGAGACAGCACTGTGTCTTAAAAACATGCATGTATGCCTTAATTTTAGAAGACATTACGGCTAAGAAGTGCTAACCATCATCCAGCCTCTGTGACTCAATCTTTTTGTTGGTGGTGGGTCTTATAAAAAACACAATTATATGCAAAAGTGCAATAAAACAAGGCATGCTGGGATTGATGTAGCTAGAACAGCCTCTGCCCCCATCACCTGGGAGAGTCAACCCCGCAAGGCGAAGAATGCACAGATACCGTGTTACTCTATCACTTTCACGACATACTTCCTCCTCCCTCCAGAAATTGGGAGGCACATTCCTTATCATTTCCCATCTTCACGCCGAGCTCGTAGGGGAAACGCAGAATCATGTGCAAATGACATGTAACTGCACGTGCCACCGGCTGTCCTGGGAGAAACACAGGGACTCTCACTGTCCTGGGAGAAACACAGGGACTCTCACTTCACGCTTTTTCCCAGTGAAGAGGCCAGTTTGCAGACATCTTCCCTTGCCAGCCACTCGGTGGCACCGTCCCTCCAGTTACCCACAGCCCAGGGGTGCTGACTTCAAGAAGGGGTATGGACGAGTGCCTCTGCGTCTAATGCCGTCCTTGCATTTAGGGTGTGTGGGGGGTGATCGCTCCTTTCTCCTTTGAGGGTGTTAGATCCATTCGCCAGGACACGGTTTTTATTTGGACACTCAAATCAAGGAAACAGGTTATTCTCGGCCAACGTTTAATAGGCGCCGCTGCGTCTAACGTTGCAATTTGCTTTGCAATGTGGCGGGTGCAGGTGCGGGGAGTTGGGGGTACCGGCTAGATTAGTAGCTGAGGGAATTGGTCGGCCAAAGGTCACCAGCCTGGTGGTTCATTTGGCAAATAGCTGTGGAATGCCAACAGGCGCCAGAGGCTAAATGCTGGTCCTGGGGATTTTGTTGCTGAGAATTTCCCAAAACTAGCTTTTCCTGGCGGGGACTTTGTCACCTCAGCTGTGTCCTCATTGCTGAGGTTCCCTCCACCTCACACAGGAAGCTGGTACTGCTTGAGCCCCTGAGAGCATTTCTCAGCTTCTCCTTGGGGGGGGAGCCCCCCCCCCCCCCCGCTGTGCCCCAGCCGCTCTCCCCAGGGGGGGCTGTGCCGGACCACACCCTCTGCCCTCCTTGCCGAGGGCGTTTCGGTGCTCTGCCCTGTGCCCTGTGCCCTCTGCCCGGCCCCCGCACCATGTGCCACCTGAGCAGATTCTCCTTGTTTTCTAGTTCTTCTCTGTGAGCCAAGCCACGACCAGCAGCACATTCTCCTCCAAGTCTGCGGTAAACCGTCACTTCCTCGCGCGTCTGTGGTGTCTGCACCTTGCACTTGCCCTGCGTCTGCCCCCGCCTCGCCCCTCACACCCGAGGATTTGAAGGGGCCCAAGTATTCCTATGTGGCTGTCGCCCTGAGGGGCGACCAGGGAGAAGGCTCTTGAGCCGAGCCTCTTCCCTTGTGCTCCTACCTGCTCCCTGGAGCTTCTGGAATCTTCGGGGCACTGGCTCCGTGGCTTTCCACAGCGCCACGGTGCCACATCACGGCCCACATGAACTTTGCTCTCCTAACACCTCTGCTTGGCTTGGGCCCCGGAGCCCGCGGAGGGCTAGGAAATGTTCTAATTGCAGAGGCGAGTCTGAATCTGCCTCCCGAAACTAGGAGAAAACCAGCTGAGTCATTGATGAGTGCGGCTGTAATTACTTTTATTTGTGTCTAATTGCTGCCGTATTTAAATGGCAGTAATGAGCCCAATGGAATAACCCAGCCTAACAGCCCTTTCAAAATAAGACCTGATGAAGTCAAAATGAGCGCCGAGAGAAGCTCCTGCCTCCTGCTCCAGCGTGCCTGACATTTGCATTTCATTTCTAAGCCTTTACACTTGGAGCTAGCGCAGGGAGCCAGCTTGTCCT